>PVKE010016205.1:0-32316 GCA_004027555.1 Craseonycteris thonglongyai
TGCAACTATGGAGACTGTTCTGGGCCCTCCCCCTTCTCTCTGTCTCTGTCTCTCTCTCTGTGTCAAAAACAATAAAAATAAATCTTTAAAAAAAGAGAGAGAGAGAAACATGTACGCTATATGTTCATAATCACTCTGATGAATGGTGTTTGTGAAGTAAGTGAAGGCTTTCCCCAGAAGGTGATGGAAGCTGGTCTTGTTTTACAACTGTTCTCTAAGAACCTGGGGTAAATTTGAATTTCATTTTTAATAGCTTCATTGGCATGACAGGGCAGGCGTGTTTTGAGGAAGTCAGTATAACGGCACCCCAGTTATGGGATCAGTTTCAAAGCGTGTCTCCTTTTGTTCTCCTCACTGTGCATATGTGACTGTGAAACAGACTTCCAAGTCCAAGAGTAACATACTTTCCCCTCCCTCCTTTCCCTTGTCTCTAATTTTCTACCATAAATAGCGTTTGCGAAAGGTAAGGATTTTTTTTAATATGCTACTTTTAAATGTCTCCAGTCCTTGGGTTTAATCCATATATATTTCTATATTGTGGTGAGTGAGTCTGAAATGGATCTACCTGCAGAGTTTGTGAATTGGCCCCTTAGAAAAACAATGTAGGGTATTTGTGAAATGTTCCTTTTCTGGAACGACAAATATAAGTATTTCTACATATACGACCATCACCTGTTTGAGGACCTTTAGTCATGCCAGGACTGGAACTTGTGATGATGCTGAAAAAACAAAAACTGTCATGAAATATATACCATTCATACACAGGATATCCACAAAAGTATAATGAATACATATAATGTCATCAAATGACATCTCCAATCTGCAAGAAAAATAAAATAACATGGAATAATATTAACATATCTACGCTAACGTCAGCAAATCTAATAACTTTAATACAGGCAAACTCTGGAGATATTGTGGGTTCAGTTCCAGACCATCATAATAAAATGAGTTATAATAATTTTGTTGGTGGAGGACCTTGCCTTCAAATTATAAACAAACACACCTGTGAAGCACAATATAGCGAAGCACAACAAAATGTGATAAGCCTGTAATGATGTGAACATAGATAATTTATTTTCCAACTATGTTTTGAGATTTTAACAGCATCCTGCACAATATGATCCCTAATTTATTTTTTTTAAGATTGATTTTATTGTTTTTGACAGAGAGAAAGAGAGAAACAGAGAGAAAGGGGAGAACCCAGAGAAGTCTCCATAGTTGCACGTCATCAGTTTTTGACGCAGTTTTGTTCCACACAGGGAGGGTGCTGTGCAGGACGGGAACTGGGTCAGGGGCCTCCCACATGGGAAGCCACCCCAGTTCAGAATATGGGTCTACATGGGCCGGGGCTGGGATTCCATCCTCTGACTCCAGGGCTGCAAGGTGAGTGCTTAACCTGCTGAGCTATCCTGGCTCCCCCTCCCTAATTTATTTTTTAATGTGTGTATAAGTGTGTGCATATTTAAAATACCACTGTGGGGGAAGCTGGGATGGCTCAGTGGGTTAAGCGCTTGCTTTGCAGCCCCAGAGCCTGAGGATCGAATCCTGGGTCCGGCCCATGCGGACCCATATGCTGAACTGGGATGTGCCCCCAATTCAGTTCTTGCCAGGGCCTATGTGAGAGGCTCCTGGCCCAGTTCCTGCCCTGCGCAGCCCCATGCCCACCTGTGGAGTAAAACTATATGGAAAGCTAATGCTGTCAACTGTGGAGATTGTTCTGGGCCCTCCCCCTTCTCTCTATCTCTGTCTCTGTTTCTCTCTGTCAAAAATCAATAAAAATAAATCTTTAAATTAAAAAATGTATATATCACTGTGAGATGAGATTATAAACAAGGTCTGACAATGAAGTTTGTAAACTGATTCTAGAAAAAGTTGTTACATACCTCATTGATGAATATTGCTGTGTCCACCTTCAAAGTACTTCCCCTTGGGAAGCTATACACCAGTGCTAGTACCTAGTCCACCCTTCAAAGCAATTTTGGAACTCTTTTCTGTAATGACCAGCAAAACCATCATCATATTACCCTGATGTCCTGAATGTCACTAAAATGTCTTCCTTTCAATATTTTCTTTATCTTCATGTAAAAAAAAAAAAGACATTGGGGGCCAGATCAGGTGAGTAGGGGAGGGGGGTGTTCCAATACAATTATTTGTTGACTGGCTAAAAACTCCTTCATTGATAGCACTGTGTGAACTGGTACATTGCTGTGATACAAGAACCATGTGTTGTTGGGGAAAAGTTTAGGTTGTTTTCATCTAACTTCTTCATGCAGCCTTTTCAGAACTTCCAAATAGTCAACATTGGTTGACTGTCCATTTGTTACAAATTCATAATGAACAATTCCTCTGATATCAGAGAAGGTTAGCAACATTGTTTTGACTCTTGATTTGGACTCATGGAACTTTTATGGTCATGAAGAATTGGCTGACTTCCATTGTGTGCTTGGACATTTGGTTTTGGGGTTGTATTGTACACCCATATTTTATCACCAGTGATAACATGGCTCAAAACATTGTCTTGCCCCTCCAAAAGGTCTTGGCAAACTTTGACTCTCCTCTGCTTTTGTTCATCAGTGAGCTCCCTCAGGACCATTTTTACACAAACCTATTCATGCCCAGATTTTCAGTGAAGATTTTCTTAAGTGTTTCTCTATCAATGTTTGCTTCGTCTGCTATGTTTCTCAGTTAGCTGACAATTTTGGCACACTATTTAATAAATTGTTGTAATATTTTTTTTAGTTTTGCTCATAACTGGCAGCCCTGACCTCTCTTCATCAGTGATGCTTTCTCTCTCCTCAGAAAAACATTTAATCCATTTGTACACTGCTTTTTTCTTCATGGCATTAGCTCCATTAATTTGAACTAACATGTCCCTGATTTCATTTCCACTCTTGCTAAGTTTAATAAGAAATGTAATGTTTGCTTGTTGCTCTAATTCAAGCTCTGACATTCTCTCAAAGGCACACAAAACACATAATAATAATGAACACCACTCAGCAAGACACCGCCACACATTAACACAAACACAGCTGTGAGACACCGATAACCAGGTTATAAAATATTACCAAACTGTTTGTACAGTGCTGCCGATATAAGTGTATGGTGGCAAGTTCGTGGACTTAATTGTCATATCCATATCATTTTTATTTTCTTTGTTTCTCTGATATTTCAAATATTTCTAAAGCTAGCATGTGTTACTTCCATGTTGAGGGAAAAAAAATAGAAATAAAAAACTATAGGATAAACTACGTGCCCACACATTTACTAGGCAATGTAGGGACTGGTCAATTAATTCTGCTATGGATACACTCAGCTCCTCAGAATAAGTTGTGAGGCTCATACTTTGAAGATAAATGACATGTTTCAAGAATCTAGGGAGAGAAGAAGTAAAAGGAAAAAATGGAACAATAAGAAGTAACAGTGGGTACAGATGTTTGTCTCCTAACGCATTTATAATTTGTGTAATCATTTTCTCCCGTAAAGATCCTAGGAAAAGGGCAGAATGTGATAGATGCTCCCTTCATCTTTGATATTTCTGCGTGTTTATTTTCTTTGACCATGCCACCAAAAGCATTCTGAAAACACAACTGTTTCACAAATGTTTGTTAATTGATAACTTATAGTTTGAGAGGTTACCAAAATGGGTGACATACATATACATACGTATATATATATGCCTGCACTAGGTATTCTTAACCCTTTTAGTGCCACGGGCAGATATATAGGCTTTTGCATCTCAGGCGAAAAGTGCGGTGGGCCAATATATCAGCTTATACATAGACCATAGTTAAAAGTGCTAAAACTTACTATATTTTTCTTGTATGATGTATGACTAAAATAATTACATTTCTTTTTCAGACGATGTAAAAGAATAGTATTATTATCTAATTCAATTTATATAAAACTAAAAATAACTGCATATGGATATCTAAAACAATAACTTCATAACGTTTTTTTTTCTAAGGTGATACATTTTTATTAAATTGCCCTTCACATTTCTTGCTAGTACCGCTGGCAAAAGGTAGCACTAAGAGGGTTAAATATGAAAGTGGTTTTAATTAATGTGGTAACAGAAACGAATTAATGGTTAGATTTATGAGGATTAACAAAAAAGTATATCCTAGTTCTAGTCTACAACTAATTCTAAGAGAGCACTTGTGTAACCCAAGTGTGTATGTGTGTGTGTGTGTGTGTAGAATTATTACTTCAATCTACAGCAATGGTTGGTTCAAATTTCTCTGTAATAATATAGATTGAATTATGCAATCTAATAACTTTGGAAAGAGCTTTGTCATGAAACTGAATGTGTCCAGTGGTTTTTAGATGTCTCAGACCTCTTAATAGATTGTTTTCTCTGACACAATTGCCATAGCCTTATAAAACTTCTTATAGTTCAATCTGCGCATATGAAACTCAGGAGATGGAATACTGTCAAAGTAGCAATTACTTTCCCTATAAGGACAGCCACATGTTCCCATAAACCTTAAAGACAGAACATAATTTTACTTTCCTCTCATGGAGTATTTCTAATGCTTAAATGTGCAACATGACCCAGGATATTTCAGGTACATTTGAAAGCTATTCAAGAACAAAACTGAAAATATGCAGAGATTCTAATGTATCTGTGTTTTCATACAGAGCTGGCCATTCTATCATAGACCATTGACTTTATGTCTCATAGGCATACGTTTCTCTTGCCTTTGAGAAAATGACTTGCAGGCTATGGTAAGGGAAGAGTTTGCATTTGGTAGACACATGAAGTTCTAACCCAAGAGAAAAATCATTACTGTTCCTTAGAAAACACCACATCACCGTCACAGATCCACATCTAAGTTGTAAAAACTCCATTGAGCACTTTGGTTGAAATGACAGTGTCACCAGCTATCTCAGTACATTTTTAATAAAAATTCTTCCCCCTTAATCAATCCATGCTCTACAGTTTAGAGCTGAAATTAATTCTCCAAGACAGTTCAGTATTAACACTTGAAATCATCTTATAACTGCTTGCTTGCATATTTGGTGTAACTATTGTACCACCTTAGAAACAGCTTCTATTGATCTTTAGATTAAAAATATGTTGGATTATCATGATTGACACTTTCAAAATGACTCGTTCTTGCCAAACACAGTATAACAACTTTTTATCATTCTCCTTTCTTTACAACTGCCTCTACTTTCATTATATCAAACATGGCTATATTCAACACCACCACTCATTGCCTAACGTGCTTTTCTTTTTTTCATAGTTCAAGAAGATTTACATTTGGAGCTAAATGTTTCAGTGATTGCTCTGTTGGGTTTCATTATACCAGTGTAGTTAATCAAAGCAAGTCAGGCCTTGCTACCATGATTCATTGTATCGTTTTTTGAACTTAATCATTTACACAGAATGAATATACACATTATCACTAGGGATGAATTTTTCTCTAACAGCCTGCATGACATGATACTGTAATGCCTTTGTCAACTGCTTGTTCCTGAGAACTCCACAGTTGCTAGGGTTTTGTTAAGTTTCACTGGTGGGCTTTTGATTAGAAAAAGGCAAATAGGTAGCCTGTAGGTGGAGCTGTAGAGAGCAGAGGAAACTTCCATTGATTTATCTACAAGTTGGGCTAACTGGAAGTCCTTTCATCTGTACATAATGTTTCTTTTCATGGTGTGTGTGGTCTTCTTAGTCATAATTAACAAGTAACCTTTCTTCACTGCCATTCCTAATCTCATCATAAATTATGGGCTGATGCCTTCTGGGTAGCATTCAGCAGATCCCCAGTTTTAAGTACAGCCTGGGGGAATTTACAGGATTGTTGTTTTCCTAAACTGAAGAAATAAATTGCTTAAGTAGTAACGTGTAAACTAAGTCTAATAAGCCTAGTCTCTGTATCTAACAGGTCAAATCCATTGATGCTTCATGGACACCCAATTCCTCAAATAAAAAAGCAGATTCACCTTTACCCAGAAAGGTTGAAGTGCGAGAGCCTGCTCTAAGCTCAGTTAACTGTCAATTTTTCAGAAATTTTATATGAGGGGGTAATCAAAAAATATGGCGATGGTGAATGCTGCTGCTGAGTGCCCTCCAATGAAAAGACAGGGATTTTTGATACAGGAAGCAGTGCATCGAACCTTAGTAACAGTGTGTGATAAGTTTCAACTTGTCTGGTGCGGTCAGTTGATTGTGAGCTACGGTTGAGAGAAGGAGTGTTTTAAAGTATGCAATAAATAATGAATCACGAACAACTCATTAACATAAATTTCTGTCAAAAATATTACGGTGTGTCCTCATCCAGCTTATGGCACCGTGCAACTTCTGGCTCATCCCCAAAGTCAAAATTACCATGAAAGCTAATGTTTTGAATGGATTCAGGACGTTGAGGCAGCCACGACAGCACAACTAATGACACAAAAAAGAACTTCCAGAACTGCTCCAGAATGTGGCAAGAATGGTAGAATAAGTGTGTTCAAGGTGAGGGAAAGTATTTTGAGGGGGATTTATGATAATGCATCTTTTACTGTAAGTTTTTATTTAAACATTCACCACATTTTTATCACACATCATACAGTCATTAAGCATAGCCATTATCAAAAATCAACATATTTAAACTTTTAATTCAATAAACTATATTTTTAAAAATTAATAAATACTCATAGTTCATCAATCCCTGAATATTTTACTACATTTCACTACAAAACTAAATATTTTACTACTAATCCTTAAGTAATGATTTGGCCATAGTATTCCACTATAGGTGTGTTTTTACTTCATTGTACTGTTATCCATGCTCTCGAGTTTATTTGTGTCTAGCATAGCTGTATGATGGAAATACCACACGCAGTAGTGTCTCCTTACCCTTGGTTTTGCTTTCCAAAGTTTCAGTTTTAAATCATGTGCTATTCTGAGTACCATGATGCAATCTCATGCAGTCCTGCTCCATTCTGCCCAGGACATGATTCATCCCTTTGTCTTATGAATCCCGTACAACCAGTATGTGATCTGTTACTATGCCTCCTCCTTGTGTATGACGTACTATTAGATTCTACCGACTAGAAAACTACATTCCAGATAAGTTCAGTAAATAATTTGACCATAGGATTCCACTGCAGATGTTTTACAACTTCAAAATCCATTCTCTTAAATCTTGTGTTATATACCTCCTTCCCAGTGAGCCTTTACCTGACACTCTACATAAGTACGTTTAATTCTTCTTCTTCTCCTCCTCCTCCTCCTCCTCCCCCTCCTTCTCCTTCTCTTCCTCCTCCTCCTTCTTCTTCTTAGAAGCCAGTTATTATGCATTCAGCAAGACATCACTGTTCAGAATTGACCTTCAATTTAAACAAATCTACCTCCAAGAATAACTGGACTCAACTGCAGCAATCCTATCATTTGATTTTCACATCTTCACTGCCTAATTGTTCACACCATCTTCTAACACCAGAAAACTGTAAAAAGCACTTCCTCAAAAGAATTTCCTATTTTCTAGTTACAAAATGTCCCAATTACTATGATTTACAAATTGTCCAACTGTAGACTGCCCTTCTCCAGCCATTTTCCAGTACCCTTCATCACCACCACCACTTTCGTTTGCTAGCATCAGCTGGAATGCTTGCATTTGATTTCAACATGTAAGCTACATAAAGGCCACAGAATGAGAAATGAGCAAAGGGGGCAGTTACACAGACATGCGAAGAAGCACCAACTGGCGCCAGGCTTCATGGGCTTTGAAATGGAGATGCCAGGTTAGCTCAGTGGTTGAGCACTTTCCTTGCAATCACAAGGTCCGGGGCTCGATTCCTGCCCCCCCCCCCCACCCCCCGGTCAGTGCAAACCCATATGCTGAACTGCGACCCAACTGGTAACTGCTGAAATGTCTCAGCAGCGAAGGTTCTGGCCTCCCATGCAGGAGGCCTTCAGTTCATTCCCCATCCCACGTGGCCCCACATCTACCTGTGTGGAATGAAACCATGTCACAACTAATGATGTACAACTATGGAGACTGCTCTGGGCCCTCCCCACTCCCCTCTCTCTTTCTCGCCTTCCCTCCTCTCAAACAGTAAAATAAAATCTTTGGGGGCAAGAATTAAAAAAAAAAAAAGAAACAAATATTGAATGACCCAAGCCTGTTTTCTCTCTATGCCATTCTAATTTGCTTTCCATTGAGAATACATCTCAACAGGGAACTCAGGCTAACTTTGTTTTTTTTTTTCCTACCAAATATTACCTTGCTATGTAGAATAAAGGCATTGAGTGAAGTGATAGCTGAGCGAAGCAGAGACTACAATTCTGATAAAATGATAAAGGACCCACCCACTTCTGTTTCAGATTTTCTTAGCATTATTTCTGAGTTCACTCACAAAAGAAGTCCTAAGTCACTCTGTGTGTATGTTCAAGTGTCTTACCGGTTTTGTCCGATACTTCAATTTTGTTTGAGAGTGAGGCTGAAACCTCACGTGCTCTATGGGTGGGACTTCTCTAGTGGAATATTTTTATCTCCATCTCTACCCCCAAAGCTCTTTAAATGGTGATTTAAAAACCTGATCTCCTGACATATTTCAGTCTCTCTGTTCATTATTGGTACCATATGCAGCACGAATTACCTTCAGCTTTACCCCCGGTCCTGCAAGTCAGGCTTTCTCACAATTTTGTCTACTATGGCATGAAGATTGTTTCTTCAAAACTATTAGTCACAGTGAATACCTTCCTTGTGTATATAGCCAACAACAGCCTTGCCTGTTTGGTGACTTCTGCTAGAAAGAAGCTGACAAGTTTCTCCTGCCTCACTCCGGACTCAAAGAGGCCCATAGATAACTCATAATGGAAACTGGTGTGTTGCAATTAGATATAAGCCAACTCTTTCCAAGAAGCTTTGTTCTCAAATGCAGAAGAAAAATAATGGTAGCAAAACTCTTCAAGAGGTTAACGAAACTTCTATGCAAAAGTGATATCAAGGAAAGACAGTGACAATTCATTTAACTATAAAACCTAAAATTTAAAGTACTGGAAATAGCTTATCACAAAATTGTTGTGAACTGTGAGTGTTCTTTTTATTCCCTCATTAAAAATACATCAGCACATATTCCCCACCCCCCCACCCCCCCTATATGTGAGGGCTGTCTGGAAAACCAAGATCCATTTAGGGTGAGGACCTTTCCCTAGTTCACAGATGGCCAGCCATCTTTTTGCTGTGTCCTCACGTGGTAGAAGGGGTAAGGGGTTTCTGGGGTTGCTTTAAAAAAGGCACTAATCCATTTCAGGAGAGCTACACTCTCATAACCTAATCACTTACCAAAGGTACCACCTCCCAACCCCATCACAGTGGGATTAGGTTTCGATATATAAGAATTGGTGGTGGGGGACACGGATATTCAGTCTACAGCAAATACTTCCCGGGGAAATTTCCCTAGAGTTCCAGAAGATGAGAATCCCAGCCTTCATATCTTCAAGTCCTCAGAGGGCTCAGTCTAGGAGCTACTATAGCATTTCTAGCGCTATGGTGGGGGGTGGGGCAGGGATTGGTAAAGTCAGTCTGAAGGAGACAGGCACAGCTGCGGTGAGAAGCTTTCTTAGCACATAGCAGAATTCTGGCCTCTTGAGTCTCTGACACACTCAGATTTACTGAACACAGAGAAAAGGAGGACTACGTGTATTTATATATTGATCTGCATGCTAGGGTTTCAAATGTGCTTCATTATGTACTATTTCCTTTACCCTAATCCATCTGCTAAGGTTTCTTCTGCTGTGCAGAAGGAATTTGAAAAAGAAATGTGACTTTAACTGAGAAGAGAGGAACAGCATGACATAGTTAGAACCACCTGCACTAAGAAAGATTCAAGATGGTATTTGTCAAATATTGGAAGATGTGTGTCTGCTAGCTGAGGGATAACGGGATGTTTTCAGAGACTGTTTTAAAGTTCTATGGCCAAGGGGAAAAAAAGCTGCATTCGCTTCTCATAATAGTGGTTATCATTTCTCTTGTGAAATGTTTATCTACTGGTGATCTCACTATGGCTTCCTTTGGATTGTCTTCTTGTTTTATTTTCTCTCACTAGAAAAAGCAAACATCTTGCTTCCTGTCTCTTTCTGTTATAAGTATGAAACATGTGCAAAGTTAAAACAAAGGCTGCACATTTCCAAGGAACTGCATAAGTACAGTCAAGTGGATTCTAATGGGAATGCCGTAGTGTGCGTCTTGTTGATTCTGTAAGAAGTGGAGGAGAGATGAATAAAGAAGAGAGGGTGAGGCATGGAGAGAGGGAGGAAGAGAGAATAAAATGAGCATTTAAGCTCCTTCAGTAGGGGTGTATATCAGGTCAACTTAGAGGCTGGTCAACTATGCTCTATGCAAACATCATCCTAAATTTCTTATGTTGAAACCTTCTATCACCATAAGCAAAATTATGTATCATACCTATATGGGCGTTTAACTTTTAGTCTACTGATTTGTTTATTATCTACACATATTGGAAGAAGTTAATTTCACAAAATTGTATTTTTGAGCTTGACCGACATATTTAATGAAGCTGCATATTTTCCTTTATTCCTGAATCTAAAAAATTTTTTTTAATTATAAAAAGAGCATAACTATCTTGCTAAAAATTTGAAAATTAGTGAAAATGAGAATCAGAAAATATACAAGATATAACCCTATGATCACTTTTAAAATGTTGGTGGAGGATGCCAAGATGGCTCAGCAGGTTGTGTGCTTACTTTGTAGCCCCAAGGTCTGAGGATCGAATCCTGGTCCCAGCCCCGGCCTATTGCTGTGCTTCCTGTGGTGGGGAGGGGAGCATTTCGGTTCCTGCTGGGGTGAGCTTCCATGTGAGAGCCTCCAGTTTGACCTCCGGCTTGGCCCTTGGCTCGAGGGGGCATGCTTCCCATGTGGGAGATCCCCAGCCCAGTTCCCATCCTGTGTGGCTCTGAACCCACCTGTGTGGAATAAAACTATGTCAAAAAACTAGTGACAGACAGCTATGGAGACTGCTCTGGGCCCTCCCCCTTCTCTCTGTCTCTCTCTGTCTCTGTCTCTCTCTGTCAAAAACAATAAAATAAAAATTTTTTTTAAAGAATGTTGGTGTATGGTCTTTTGCTTTTTTTGATTTTTTCATTTTATTTTGCATTTTTACATTTAGTATAATCATTCATATATATCATACATGTATATCATATATATTATAAAATATATCATATATAAATTTTTTATATACTTATATATACAAATCTCCTATCTTATTTTTTTTATATAAAATTATATATTTATCATTTTCATGTTATGATTTGCTTTAAAAAATAAAATATAATGGCTCCATATTATTTCTAAGTACATTATAATTTACTGAACCTAGCATTAAGTGTATAGAACACTAATATATGTTAATTCAATAACTGGGGTACAAAAGTAAATAGATTAAAATACACCTAGTTGGAAAATTTAAAGATGTTCCTTCATAACCTTTCCCCCATACTATGTTAGGTTCTGTGAGGCTGCAGGAAAAAAGCTTAGTGTGCTCATTTCTCAAACTTTATTAAACATGGAATCATTTCACTGTGGAACATCGTATAACACTTATACAACCAGAGCACACTTTGGCAAACAATGGTTTAACCATTTTCTTATTGTATGTAATTAGGTTGTAAAAATATTTCCACTATATTAAATAATTAAGAATTAAACATCGTGTGTCATCAGATTTTTTTTATACTTAGAATTATTTTTTTACTCTAAATTTCCAGAAGTTAAAACAAAATGAAACAAGTGGAAAGGTTTGTGTATTTTTAAGGTTTCTGATACATATTGTCAAATTTGCTTTCCAATTGTTTCACCAGTGTATTAAATAGCCTTCTGGCAAATATGACATCATTCTATAGAGTCATTTTGACACTATAGACAATCACTGCTCCTTTTTGCATTTGAATATGGCTGAGAAAATCAACCACTATACAATCAGTGCTATACAAGAGCTGTCCAGAAAGAAATCCAGCCATTGTCAATATTACGCGATACTTTCTGACAGCTTTAGGTACACACACTATTAGTCTTCTGATATGTGTGCCCTGTGAGACTTACCAACTTTATGAGCTACAAAGTGAAACTACTTACTTCTACCATACACTCAGTTTGTATGCTGAGGTGATTTTCTGCTGTTCATAAGGAGGCTGAAGACAGTGATGTTGTATTGTTGAGATACCTACGAGGCTTCTGACATGTAGTATATGCTTGGTAAATATTTACTGGGTAAAAAAAGTGACTAAATGCATGAATGCATACCCACAAAATGTTTCCTTCTATAGACCAGCTATCCTGAGATACCCCTATTTTACTCATTACCTCCTCACCCTAGGCCTCAATATCCCAACTATCAGGTTTACCATACAAATTAAATATGGCTGATAAGAAGTGGTTGAGGTACTGGAAAATGATTAATGAAAGAATGATATAAACAGCAGGAGGCTTTGGGAGCTCTTCAGAAAATTTTAGATCTCTCTGAGTTTAAGTTTCTTCATATACAAAATAAAATTAATAATATCCTTTCTTGGGTGTCTAGAAGCTCAAATAAATACAAAGCTTCTTTGAAAAGTTACCTCCGCATTGAAAATATGAGGTATAATTATTGTTTTTACCAACTTTATAGTACCCATTCCAAACAGTGAGAAAGTCCAGAAAATGGAATGTTAGGGGTTTGTAGATTAAAGAGAAAAAGTAATGGAAGCCCTAGGCATTCATTTTTGTTCAGGTGGCAGGCCTAAAGACAACACCAGTGTTTTCCCTAAAAGAACAAAAGTCTTCTCTCTTGCTGGGGTTTCCAGATTCTTCAGAAGTTGCAAGGAGTAGCAAACCTCAGGGTAATTTGCTAACTTAAAAAATATGGATATTGTTGACAACTGGAATTATATGGTATCACTTTTATCCTAGACTTTTTCTTGATACTCATTTTATTGGGTTTTAATCAGACACAATCTTGTGGTATGCTTTGAAACTTGATTAAAAAGCAACATGAATAAAGGTGAAGTAGATATAACAGCAGCATTTCAGACCTAAATAATAAATTAACAAGAAAACAGTGGTAATTATGTTTAACTAGTGTAGACACAATATCCATGAGGGATAAGACTGAGATCTTTGGAATCTCAAAATCTGTGAATTCAGAAATATTAGTATAGACATTCCTGTTGAGAGTCATACGGTTCCTGGATATATCTTCATACTAAAATAACCAGTGTTTCAAATTTTGAAGTTTGCATATCACTCAGTAAATTTGGTAGTAGCTGTCACATTTTTCTGAACAGTCTTATAAATCTAATTTCCCGGTTTCCACATAGAATTTATTATGGTCTTATTATGTTTTTTGGTGTGTTTTTTTTTAGTTAGAACCTGCTGATGACAGGTTCTACAATGCTTTATTTTTATTTTATTTTTTTATTCTTAAAGCCAGTTTTTTATTTCTAGATTCTATAATAAAGTTTCTCTACATCAAAAATAAACACATAAAAATACATTTAGAAATCACTTCTTTACTTAAGTCACTGACTATTAGATATTGGTTACTGTCCAAAAACCTATTATTTATTTCTCTCTCTCTCTCTCTCCTAAAACAGCTTACCATGCATAAGACAATCACTTAAAACAAAGAATTATCTGGCCCAAAATGTCAATCATGTCAAGTGTGAGAAAGCCCAGTCTAGGGTGACTTGAAATAATAATAAACTTACAAGTAGTGAGGATTCTTAATTGAATCTCTTGCCCTTTCTTTTTTGTGACTTGCCTGCTTACAGAGAGCACACATGTTCACCACTTTGAACTACTCCGTGGAGTCAGTTTAGTGGCTCAGTGTCTGCCATCCACAGGGCAGACCTGCATTTGGGAGACTGAATTCAGAGGAGTGACAGCAAGCCCAGATAGCTATACTCCTGAGACCTCATTAGTTTAAAGAATGGACATTCTAATTTCCATTTGCTTGAGTCCTAAATCTCTCTGTTTATTCTAAACCTGATTAAGAAAGCTCTCTATTTGGGGGTGGGGGAGCTCCCTCAAGTTTCAACATCATATATAATAAAGACAGCCTGAGTTATGGATGCTTAATGGCCAACTGGGTCTAACTAACTATGGCTCTTCTTTTCTCACACCAGGTTCCCTAACAAATGGTTGAAATGGTGATGGTTATAGAAATTGATGTAAGGCCCAATGGTTGGAAAAATTACAATCCTATAGACAGGAAAAGTGAAGAGCTCATTTATTTAAAGACAAAAAAAAATGACTATGAAAGGAAACAAAATATATAGACAAGGTACCCATTTGGGATATGCCCATAGATTATGTCTGTTACCAACTGGGATGCTAGAGTGAACATGTGCTATTTTTGTCTATTCAGAAAACATCTTTCTAAAACAGATTCTACATTTCTCTTGGGTAATCAGGTTGCTTACACTCCTTCTTCATGTGGCCAATACTATACCTGTTTCCAGAAGTAGGCATGAAACACAGACCTGGCCCATGACAACCTCAATTCCCCTGGGCCTCAATAAATGAATTAACAATAGACACATGCCCCAATCAGAGATGAATCAATGCCAGGATTTTGCTGAAACAAAGAAAAGAGAGACGCTCACTATTTCTGCTGGACTTGGGGCTATGAGTATGTTAGTCTAAACTGCCATAGCAGAATGCATAAAATAGAAACCAACATCCAAAATAAACTGGGAGATGGAAAGTAAGAATCCAGGACCAACAGTTGTAGCATCTGATCACCGAGATTCATTCGTGCCAAAATTTTGGAGTACTCAGTTACATGAACCAATGAATTTCACCATGTCTCTTTTTAAGGAAAACAGACAGAAAAACTTTACAATAGAGTCTTGACTATAGAAACATCAACTTTGGACTCACCAGCTCAACCTGTTCCTAAATAAAATAATCCCTCCTAATTCTGAATACTTACTTACACACTATACATTGCTTTTCCAAATTATATACTCTTAATTTCATTTGTTCAACTGCTTTGCTCACATTTGAAAATATTTTCTATTGGTCACTGGGTAAATTGATTCCATGGCCCAGGCTATAGGTGAAACACCCTATAAAAAAGTGAACTTGGCACCTATGTGACAAAACTCTGAGAAAAAACCCACCTCAACCAAATGTTATTTTATAATAATTACTAAAATAACAACAAAACTAATATTAATAGCACCCACCATTGATTAACACTTCATTGCTTTTTACATACTATGTTAAGTGTTCTCTGTATTATCTCATTTCAGGCTCCTACCAACCCTGTATTGTAGTCTTCATTTTTCTACTTTACAGGGGAGGAATCAGAGACAGAAAGAGGTTCAATGACTTGCCAGAGGTTACAAAGTTAGCAGCAAGTGGCAGTATTGAGAATCAGGTCAGACTCCAGACCCTGTGACCCAAACCACTGTTTTCTCTTACTTGTCAAGAGTACTCACTGAGAAGTAAGAGAGTACCGTGTAAAGTGGTACAACCACTATGGAAGGCAATATAGAGCTTCCTCAAAAAATCAGGAATGGAATTACCATGTGATCCAGCAATTCCTCTTCTGGGTATCTACCCCCCAAACTTGAAAACCTAAATTCTCAAAGATATATGTATCCCTATGTTCATCACAGCACTGTTCATGGTGACCAAGTCATGGAAACAACAAAAGTGTCCTTTGATAGAGGACTAATAGAGAAGCTGTGGTACATTTACACAGTGGAATACTACTCAGTGATAAGAAAAGCTGAAATACAGCCATTTGTGACAACATGGATGGACCCTGAAATCATCACATTAAGCAAAATAAGTCAGAATGAAAAAATAAAAAAACATATGACTTCACTTATAGGTGGAAAACTGAAAGTAACAAAGAAACAAAACCTCATGGACACAGTCAATAACTTAGTGGTTACCTGAGAGTAAGGGGGGAGGGGGAGGGGAGAGTAGGGAGGAGTAGAGGAGTAGGGAGAGGGCATCAAATATACAGTGACAAAAACAGCTGACTCTGGGTGGTGAGCACATAATACAAAGCATAGACAGTGTAATGTAGAATTATACACCTGGAACCTATGTAGTAATTTTTACCAACCAACATCACCCCAATAAGCTTGACAACTAAAAAAAAAGTTACTCACTGATGGGTAACCTTAGCAAGGGTGGGAATCAGTGATAGCCCTCTTTCTCATTTTTCCCAGGAAATTCATTCCTACATAAAGTGATTTATTTGTGACATCTACAGAGAACAAGTTTAAAATAGAAGATTTATAGGTAAAATATATATAGGAGACATGATGCTCACATAAAGACACAGACCCTAGTGATACTTTCTATTATCATGTAGCCTGGTCAATCACTTTCCTTTCTCCATCTCAGTTTCATCCACTGAAAATGGAAGAGGTTATTGTAATGTGTCATCATAATGGTGATGATTGATTGAGAGCCTACTGTGTGCTAGGCATTACACTCGCCTTTTACATTCATTAGCTCTAAGCAATCACTCATGTCTTTTTTAGGTCTAAACTTTCCATGAGTATAGACTCTCTCTAAAGTAAGATATTTTTTAAAGGGAAATATGAGAATGCAAAAAATGCAACTGCTTGAAAGGGCTTGATTAAAAATTCCAAATCATACAGTCCTCCAAAAGTTAAATTTTACTTTTATTCTTCACAGGGCAGCATTGTTTGTATTTGGCAAGCATACACACTGCAGCCATTATCCTTGTCCCAGGGCAGCACCAACAGATTTGGTGTGAATAAGATATAAAATGCTTAGAGCTGAGTTCTTGGTGGCCTGGTTAACCTTTTGGCTGAGTCCTATTACCCTGCTGACACCCAAATGGACACATGAGAAACCATAGCGTTTTGTTAATGGATAGGAGCTGTCTCCAAGGGCCGTGAAAGACCTATACGACTCAAAGAAAATTGGGTTCCTCAACACTAAACTGCCGTTTTGGGAAAAGAAAGAAATTCCAGAGGAAGAAAAGAAAAAAGAAAGAATGAATTTCAACTACTCCTCTCAATTATAGTTTAACACAATGAAAGCAGTAAATGACAATTGTTTGTTTCGGATGTTTGCCTGCCTCAGAGTCTCTTCAAATTGTTTCCTCTGTGTGTATTTATTTTTCTTTAAATATCCTGGGACATGCACATTATTATCTTCTGTGGACATCTTTAGTAAACAGAGATCTTAGGCATGTTTGCATTGTTCTGTCTTGTTGCAGTTGTTGACCCAATTGGATCACGCACTGCTTTGATCACTTAGAAATGAAAGCAGTTTTTATTGCAAATTGTGCTGAAATAATTTAAAACTAAACAAATCAAAAAGACATGTTTTATTTATTCTTTATTACTTAAACATTTAAAAGAACACACAGACCTCCCTTCTCTCACTCACCCAAATACGAATACATTTAGAACGTACTTTTGAACCATCCTCTCTTTGAACATTCTAGGCAAAATCCTCTGGAAGGTGTTTCTGAATAAAGGTCTAACAATGCTAGTTTAAAAAAAATCGTACCTTTATTTATTTTTTTCACCAGACCCTCAACGCAGCCCTATTTTACAGGCACAAGCATTTTTGCCTTGACTCCAGTACTTATTGGCCAAATACACTTGAACTCAATCACTGAATGCTCTGAGCTTCACTGTCCTCCTGTAAAATGGGGGTAGCAGCTCAAAGTCTTATTGAAAGGATGAACTTTTTAAAAGTGTGCAATAGGTATCTTTCAAGGAAAGACGAGTACTGTTTTAATTTTGGATATCATTATTTTCAATTTACAAGTGAGGAAACCAAATTCCAAAGAAATCAAATGACTTAAGAACTCACAGCTCATGAATGGTGGAATTTAGAAACGAATCCTATTGTTTTGCCTTAAAATTCATTTCTTCCTATTTTGTTTGTAAGATAGACATAATCTAAGTGAAAACTCTGTGCTTGCTCTATACCACCATTTTAAGATGACTTCGTCCTTTGGTACCCTACTCTGAGGTTATCAACTCAGTCTCTAGTATAAACACATTCTAAAGCTGCCATTTCTCTATTCTATTTTTTTAAATTAAAATAGCCCCCAATTAAAGTATACTGTTAGGAAAAGAATTGAAAGGCAATGGTTTTAAAACTACTATGTGCATAATGATGTATGTGTTGCTTTAGTTGCCTTTTCTTGTCTTTTTGATCAACAGCCGTGATAGCCTTATCTTTTCCATGCTAGTCATGAGGTTATTAAATGGGACCAAATACCCTAACAGCCTTGTACCTTTGATTTTCTGCCATACTTTCCAAGTTAATGAGTAAAAGGGTCAAGGGAATTTATTTCTGTGCTTTAGGAAATCTACAAACAATATTAAAAGAGAAGTTGGTGGCAGATTAAGAAACTTTTAATAACCTTGTGCAAACCTTCCAGACACTCATTACTCAGCTTCGGTCAGCACATATAGGTGATTGAAATATGTAATTTCAAAAATGCCAAGGGAGTTAGAAGAGAGCCAGTGGTTGACAGAGAGGTAGTTTGGGCAAGAGAAAAAAATAATAATAAGGAGGTTTCAGGGCCAAGGAATTCAGTGAAAGAGTTAGGTGTTTTAATTTGCTTCACTTTAAACTAGAATCCCACATGCAAAGGAATACTGGAAGCCCTGGAGAGTCTTGCACCCACACCATTTTGAAACCCAAGGACCACTGATTGATTAAAATGAGGCATGTATACTTTGTTTGAAAGAAAACACTGTATTCTCACCCTTATTTCCCTGTTTCACTTTTTCTTAAGATGCTATTTTTCTGGACAAGCAAGTAGCTTCTAACTTTTATCACTTGCAGTCTAAGAAATGAAAATTCTGAGATATTTTCCTGTTCATCTTTGAGAAGGCATTTATCTTTTTAATGCTGCTTCTCAGAGGCAATAGTGAATCTGTATGTAGTTTAAAATTATCAAGTGGATTGTAACTTCTAGCCTTAGCTCTTTCAAGTTCTGAGAACTTGTGCCAATCACATAACAGTTTCACATACAGTGTGTTGAGTATTTTATCCATATCTGACAGATGAACATCCGAGGCTTGGGAAAATTAAGTGACTTACCCAAAGTTACACTGAGTAGAGTTGTGAACATTCTAGCTCCAAAACCCTTAATACTGAACTGCATCATAGCATCAGTTTTGTCTCCATTAAATAATAATAATCAGGGAAGCTGGGATAGCTCAGTGGGTTAGGCACTCACTTTGCAGCCCCGGGGACCGAGGATCAAATCCCGGCCCTGGCCCATGCGGACCCATATGCTGAACTGGGGAATGCCCCCAGTTCAGTTGTCCCCGGAGTGAGACCCCAGCCCAGTTCCCGCCCTGTGCAGCCCTACGCCTACGTGTGGAATGAAACTATGTGGAGAAACAAATGATGTGCAACTATAGAGACTGTTCTGGGCCCTCCCCCTTCTCTCTGTCTCTGTCTCTGTATCTCTCTCTCTCTGTCAAAAAAAAAATCTTAAAAAAAATAATAATAATAATAATAATCATATCTGCTTAACCTTCTCAAAGAATTTTGAGAATTAAATGAACAAATATTTGTGAAAATGTTTTATAAACTCAAGATAATAATAAAGGATTGTGAAAGTTGCAGGGAGACTAAAGGAAGGATAATTCCAAAGAAGAAACCTTATGGTCAAGGGCATGGAGGGAAGAGAGAGTGACATACTTAAAATACAACTGAGATCACATCTTCTCTAGTGGGATTTCCTGTAGTAGAGCAGTGGTCTGCAAACTTTTTCTTTAAAGGGCCAGAGAGTAAACATTTTAGGCTTTGTGGCCCATCTATTCTTTCTCAAATACTCAAATCGTCATGAAAGCAAACATGGACCACATATAAACAAATGGGTGTGTCTAAATTTACATAAAATGTTACTTATAGACACTACAATTTGAATTTTATGTAATTTTCACATATGAGTATAAGCTACTCCTCACTAGGTGTCCTGCCTATTTAACGACTTCTCAGATTTACAACCAGTTCTCTAGCACAGGAAATCCCTTTTCTCAGTCTTTGTCTCATTCCTGCACTCGGTTAGTATTCACTACACAAAGCATTTGCAATCATGCAAGGCTACATATTTCATTTGTAAGTGTGGTGTCATGTCATATTTATGGAAAAATAGACCTATGGGGCCATGACACACCACAAGACATCTGCCTTTGAGCTCCTTGCTTATCAACCAATTTGCTTAACAATCTAGTCGTAGGAATGGAACTCAGTTGTTAAGTGAGGAGTGCCTGTGTTGTTCTTGTTTTGATTGTTTAATCATTTAAAAATATAAAAACTATTTTTAACCCATAGACCATTCAAAAATAGACGGTGGGCCCACAGCGCATAGTTCACAGATTTCCTTCAGAGCCATGAAAACTGATGACATGCCTTACGTGTTTGAATAATGTTTGATAAACAACGTAATGTCACCAAAGTTAATTACCAAGAGTATTACAAGTCTATATTAGTTTGGAGTGCTTTGGCCTGCAAAGAATCTTTAAACTGATTAGCACCAGCTTAGATTGCAAGGAATTTTATAGTATAGCTAACAGAAAATCTGAACGTAGAGTTTCCAGGATCTGTTCAGAAATTTAACAGCATCATCAGTGACCCTGACTCTTTCCATACTTTTAATCCTCCATTCCCAGCATGTTAGCTTTCCATATTTATGACTGATACCTCACAATGCTAAGTTTGCTGCTATGGCTCCAGGCATCATGTTCTCACAATAGCATCTTCAGCATGAAAGAAAGGAAGATCATTCACCAACAAACTCCCCATACCAGTCTCTTCCTTAGGAAGTACATGCTTTCTTAGAAGCCCTTCAGCAAACTACCACTTGGATAAAATTGAGCCACATGGCCACATCTTTGAATTGCAAAGGAGAATACAACTGTCATGACTGGCTTAGATAAACGTTTTGGTCAGTTTAGGCTGCTTTAACAGAATACCATTGACTGGGTGGCTTATACAATAGCCCTTTATTTCTCACAGTTTGGGAGGCTAAGAAGTCCAAGATCAAAACACCAGCAGATCCACTGTCTGGTGAGAACCCTCCTCTTGATTTGTGGATAGCCATCTTCTCACTGTGTGCTCACCTGCTGGAGAGCAGAGAGTAATCATCTCACTTGTGTCTCCTCTTACAAGGACATTAATCCCATTTATGAGGGCTCCATTCTCATGACTTCCCAAAGGCTCCATCTTCGAATACTATCACACGGGGCATTTAGCTTCAACGTATAAATTTAAGTAGGACACAAATAATTGGTCCATAACAATCCTTTATCATATTGGTCCAAACAAATTTAGGATTGCATTACCAAAGAAGAAAGGGAGTGATAACTTAGATATGCCACTGACAAAAGCCTCCCTTTTAAAAAAGCAGTGTTTTATGAAAAATTGACCTAGAATCCAAGTTAAGGTAGGGTGAAGTGTCTGTACTCTCACAAATCCTCTATCTTACTACATACCCTGTAACAGGAAAAGTATTGATAATTGCTCCCATTTTCTAAATTGACCATAAGGTGCTGAGAGCCAGGACCATGACTCATTCATTAGGGTGCTCTCAGTGTCTGGGACATGCCTGCAATTCAGTAGGCTTTGAGAATAATTGTAGAATTGAAATATTAAAGTTTGCAGGCAGACTTAAAGAAATTTTCCAGTAAAAAAAAAAAAAGGAAAGAAAGTGAGAGTCTGAATTGGAAAAGAAGAAGAAATAGAAATCACGAAGAGGAATGTTCGTAAATGGAAGCTTCTGTGACCTTAACTCTATTTTTTCTGTGTGAAAGATGGAGGCCCTTCCAGCCACAATACCTGCTCCTCTCCCATAGCTCTTGGTCCTGTTGTATCCTCAGTGGAATGGAAAAACCCTAGATCCAGTCTTTTTGTATCACAGTAAGTTAGCCAAATGTTATCAAGAGTCCCACTGAGAAAGGGCCAAGGCAAATCTGAATAAATTTAAAAGAAATTTCAGTGAATATGAGAAGACAGACTATGGGTACTTCTCCAGTAGCAATTGGAAGCTGGAATCCAACTGCAGAAAATTAGGTTTTTTATCTTCTGTTTGCTTGTTTTTTGAGAGATGTATGATAATGTGTTATTGTCTCTTCTAACTTGTAAATTGGTGGCCATGTTCACCAAGCAGATGGCAACACACCAGTGAGTTATGTAAGCAAAGCTTTGTCTCTAGCAAAATAAAAAGAAAGATAAAATGCCTTTTGTTTCCAATTTTTGTGATCATGTATTGTATGAGTTTAATGTTGTAGTCAAATAAAATGTATAACAAAGTTAATCCATCCATCATTAATAATATGCTTATTGTTTATCATACTACATGGTAAGAAGACAAAGACAGTGCAGTTCATATACATAGCTATAATTATTATTACTCTTAGTAGCAAAGCCAAGGTTTCACAATTTAGCTTTATTTTTTATTAGTTTACCATTATCTATAACCATGTCAATGTTTATTGCTGTTGTTAACATTTTGTTTAATTTTATGCCCAGCACACATAAGGACACATGTACTCAAACAATACAATTCATACCAAGAGTTATGCATGCTCATTTACAGACAAATTTCTGAGGTCTGCTTCCTTCATTGGTACAGTTTTCTGTGTGCTTTACCCTCTTAGCCTCAGGGCTAAGGTCATTTGTTCCACTCACCCCTCATATTGTTGGTGAATTCTCCCCAACTTCTCACTCCTTCCCAAAGAAGTTTGATCTGGGGTGCCAACTCCAACTGGATTGAACTGGTTGGTAGAAAGAAGAGGTGTGTTTAGAAAAATTATGAGCAATGTCTACCCTGGGCCTAGCACATAAAGAGAACCTGTTATCTTCTGTCTTTCCTCATCTCAGTGGTCCTTACATGGTATTGTGTGATCTTCCTCATGCCTAAAGAGAACCTGCCCTCAGGAGCACAGCACTGAAGAACTTACAACAGCAATCACTAAGAACCCGAATGCACCAGGCCAGCAAAAACATCCACTCAGCATGCAGGAAGAAAGGGAGAGGGTGGCCAAAGAATGGGCTGAAAGCAAGCAAGGGGATGGACTTGAGAAAGAAGCATGAAAGAGGAGAGTGAGAGAACCATGTAAGCAGGGGAAACTGTTTACAGGCATCACATCACATGCCTGCAAAATCCATTCCCTATGCTTATGATTTTTATGGGAACAGCTCTTAAATAAACAATGAGGGGTAGTCAAAAAAATCCATGGAACGGAAGGCTGCGGTGGGAGGGGGCGGGTGGTATCGTAGACGTGGTAGTACTAGTGCAGACAGTTTGATTGTGTGACTTATTGTTAGTATATGTGCCAAAATCTCAGGCTACTTGCATCCGTGTTCTTTCAGATGTTGCTGAAGAAGGATGTCAAATGTGAAGAAAACCCCAAATATAGATAAAATTGAATTTTATGCTGTCATTAAGTTCCTCACAAAACAAGGGGAAACACCTGAAACCATTCTGGAAGAGATGTTAGTGGTTTATGGGGACTGTTGCCCTGGGAAATCCATGGTTTGTAAGTGGCATAGCCTTTTCAAGCAAGGCAGAGAGTCTATTGAAGATGACTTCCATCTAGGACGCCTTATAGAGGCCACTTCCTCAGACATTGTCAAAAAAGTTGAGAAACTTGTAGTGGAAGATGCCAGATTGAATAAAAAGCTGCTTGTAGTAATGGGTGCAGTATTACCTACAACCATTTTGAATATTCTTCATCAGCATCTAAGGATGTCAAAAATCAATGCAAGATGGGTACCGAGAATGCTCACACTCCTTCAAAAACAACAGCCTATCAAATGCTCACGACAGTTCTGGGACCTCTGCAGAGGCAAAAAGATGAAGTTTTTAAACCAGATTCCCAATGGAGAGAAAATCTGGGTTCATGATGAGCCTGAGTGAAAGCAGGAGTCCATGCAGAGGTATGAAAAGGGCACGCCACCCCCTAAGAAGTTCAAGGTGTCGCGATCAGCTGGAAAAATCATGGCTACTGTTTTGGGGGATACGGAGGGTATCTTGTTGATCAATTACAAGGATAAGGGTGTCACAGGAACTGGAGAGTCCTATTATAGTCTGTTGAAACAGATAAAAGAATCTGTGAAGGAGAAAAGAAGAAGAAAATACACCAATGGGGTTCTGCTTTTGCACAATAACACACCTGTGCACAAGAGTAACGTTGTGTTGGCTACTCTTCATGACTGTGGCTTCCACATATTAAGCCACCATTCCTACAGTCCAGACCTGACTTCAAATATAAAAAAGCAGCCTCAAAAGAAGAAATTTACAGAGAACGAAAAGGTTAAAGCTGTAATTTGAGGGCAAAAACAAAACATTTTTTTCAAAGGTATGAACTTACTGAAAGATCTGAAAAGTGTATTAGGGCCAAGCAGGAATATATTGAAAAGAAAAAACAACAGTTTTTATTTTTACCTTTTTTTACCTTTCATTCCCAGAATTTCTTGACTATCTCTGCAGCTCTAAGCAAAACTATCCTGTGACTGCACCCGTCTTTCGATGTGTGTGAGAACAGTTCTAAACACACACAATCACACAGTCACATACATGCAAGCCCACATGAGCACACTTCAGCGCACTCATAGGAACACATACACAGAAACATACACATGCACACGCACGCACGCACACAGAAATTTATCTTTCTTCACTGTTCTAGTTTTTTCCACTTGGATCTTCACACTTATAAATACCATCCTTCTCTTGGATTGTCCTGTCCCTACGGAGGAATCGGTTGTGCAGCCTGGAATCCCAAAACTTGCCTGTTTTTATTTTGTTTGTTTTGTTTTGTTTTTATTAATATGTTTTGCTTTGTTTTTGTTTTAGTAACCTAGAGGCTTATTTTCATTATAGGTGTGTGCGTTGTCTGGAGAGCAGAGCAGGTGGCAATGGTAACTGAGGACTGGTGCAACCACAGTGGCACAGAGCTTAGCTGGAATATTGCTCAAGAGGTGAAGTGAGGGGAGACATTTTTTGTGTGTGAAATTAAGAAGTGCCGACAATGTCAGTGACTCTAAACAGCAAGTGTTAAAACGTCTGGGGAATCTATTTGCAAAGTTAGCGTAAAAATTAATGTCCTACTGCTGAAATTCATTCTTATGTTGCTAATATTGGCTGTCCTGCCCTCACCTAGCAATTTACCTGAAGTCATTTTAAGGACTCTTCTCATTCATTGACCCTGAGATTTGCAAAACAGAAGCTAAAAACTTTTATTCTATAATTCAGTTCACACTGATGGAATATCTGTCATGTGCTAGGAAGCAAGTGCTTTGGGAAATGAATTGTGGCTGCCTGAATGAGTTTACAATCTGGAAAATTAGAGAAAAAAAACTAATAAATTATAAAGAAAGGTAACATCCTGTTTTAAATTGGCATTTGGATGCTTACCTCTCTCACCATCAGAAATGTTCTCTTCTGGTATATCTCGAAACTGTCCACAGCAGAACCTCAGTGATGAGGAGAATGAACACATTTGATGTACACCTGGGGACTACCCCAGATGGTCCATCACAACCACAAAATTTTTTGGAAGTGTCAAGCCATATATCAGTGGTTTTCAATCAAGTGTGACTTTGCCCCTTACTCCCAGAGGGCATTTGGCAATGTCTGAACACATTTTGGGGTGTCACACTGAAAAGAGTGTGCATCTAGTTGGTAGAAGCTGGGTGTTGCTAAATATCCTACCATGTATAGGATTGTCTCCTATGACAAAGAATTATGTAGCCCAAAATATCAATAGTGCTGCGGTTGGGAAGCCCTGCTTTATATTAAAATTTGTGCAAAGTGTTATTCCTAATAACATTATTTTACATGTTTTTTTCTTTCCTTTGAGTAAAATTCATAGTGTAGGAAAATGGGATCACGTTCTTTCTAATGCCCTGGTCTGAGCCCTGGCCTGTGGCAGGGTCATGCTTTGAAAAGCACGGTCCCATCCCTTTCACTCCATTGATTCCACTCACTCATCCTTCAGCTTAGTTCCTGCCTCTTCTGTGAAGATATCACAGAAGCTGGGAGCTAAAGGTTACCAGTTAAGCAAATAAAAATATCAGATGCCTCATTAAATCTGAATTTCATAAAAATCATAATTTTTATAAGTTATCTCATGCAATATTCTGGACACTTGAAATTTAAAATTTCAGTTTAAATCTAGATTTTGAATTTTAAATAAACAACAAATACATTTTAATTATTAAATTGTGATCTTGAGAATATATTTAACTAATGTTTATTCATTTTTAATCTGAAATTCAATGTGAACTGGGTATTCTATGTTCTATGTGACAGCCTTATCTCCCCAGCTTTGTATTTGCTATCTTCTCTCAACTCCTGTGATGTGATGGACTGTATTTCTGCTTTGGTACTTGTGTTTAATAATTGTATTTCAGTAGTTATATTTTAGCAAGCACATTTTAAAGATTTATTTTTATTGTTTTTGACAGAAAGAGAGAGAGATACAGAGACAATGATAGAGAGAAGGAGGAGGGCCCAGAACAGTCTCCATAGTTGCACATCATTGGTTTTTCTACATAGTTTCATTTCACAGGTGGACACAGGGCTGTGCAAGGCAGGAACTGGGCCGGGGTCTTCACCTCAATGAGAACTGAACTGGGGGCACTCCCCAGTTCAGCATATGGGTCCACTAGGGACAAGACCGGGATTTGATCCTCAGTCCCTGGCACTGCAAAGTGAGCACTTAACCCACTGAACCATCCCGGCTTTCCCTAGCAAGCATATTTTAAAACCCCATGAAGAATCTACGTTTCATGAGGCCAGGATCAGGCCTTATCATTTTTGTTCTTTTTGCCTAGAGAAGTGCCCTGAACATTGCAGGTACTCAGTAAATATTTTATGGCTGAGGCATCATGTCATTTTAAAGTTCTGCTGGAAAACTAGAAATCTTATCAGACATTATTACATGGTAGGTGTACATAGCACTAGGATTTTTTTTTTTTTAAGATTTATTTTATTGATTTTTGACAGAGAGAAACAGAGACAGAGAGAGACAGAGAGAAGGGGGAGGGCCCAGAGCAGTCTCCATAGTTGACATTAGTTTTCCATATAGTTTCACTCCACAGGCGAGCACAGGGCTGCGCAGGGCAGGAACTGGGCCGGGAGCCTCCCACATAGGTCCCGGCAAGAACTGAACTGGGGGCACACCCCAGCTCAGCATGTGGGTCCTCATGGGCCAGGGCCGAGATTCGATCCTCGGTCCTCGGGGCTTCAAAGCGAGCAGTTAACCCGCTGAGCCATCCCAGCTTTCCCAGCACTAGGATTTTAACAATGAATAGACTATTTTGGTTAGGATAAGCTGAGACCAAAAAGAAAAAAAAAAAAAAAATCATCCCTAAAACAAGACAGAGTTTATTTCTTTCTCACTTAAAAACAGGCTGTAGTTCAGCAGGGCAGGGCTGCTGCGGCCAGAGACAAAGGATTTTTTCAACTTCTCACTCTACCATTCATAGAGTATAGCTTTCATCTTCATATTTCAAATGGTTGCTAGAGATCCAGCCTTCACAATCGCATCCCAAGTACCAGAAGGGCAGAAGAGGTGAAGGACTCACCCTCTGCCTTTAAAGATCATTTTCACCATTTGCATCTCATTACTATGAGAACTCAGGCATATGGCCACACAGAGCTGCAAGGGATACTGACAAATGTGGTCTGTATTCAGGGAGAAGTGTGCCCAGCTAAATGTGAGGTTAATTTGAAAGCAAAGTGAAGAGTTGATATTTGATGGGAAAGGAGCAGATTTTCATATGGATCTCTTCCAGCTTTAGTCACTAACACATTTACCATTTTTGACTTATATTCCTCACTCTGAAAGTTACAGGAAAACTGACGCTAGAAGAATTCCCAAGCATTATCACAACAGTTCAAACTTTTGTTGTTTGTAAGTGCCACCTCCTTTACCCAGCCTTCTTAGGTTCTCCCTCTCACTTATCTCCCATTATCCAAAGTACTTTCTGTGCCTTGCTTTCGTCTGCACTATTTTTATCCTGTATCATACGGTAGTTATTTGTGCGAGTTCACATTTTCCCCACCAAATTGCAGATATCTTGAGGACAGAGTCAATCTTGAAATCATGTCTGTAGCCTCTTGACGTGTTGCGCACACTAAGGGTTCAATATTTGTTTCATGGGTAAACGATGATCTCATACCTGTGGGAAAGAAGTGACCGCCTGGCACAGACACACCTGTCACACAAGGGAGACACTGTTATCTTTAATGGTTGCAGAGATAACGTATTGTGAAGATTATTTCATTTTGTTAAACCGATTTGGTGAAAGGGAAAAAAATGAGTTTGTTTGGGGACTACAGGGAGCTTTTTAATATAACTGATGTGAGAGTCTCAAGATTTGGGCTAAAATCCTACCCCAGCCTGCTCATGAAAGCAGCATATCTGCAAAACTCGCCGTTACTGAATGACATGGTGCAGAAAGGCTGTTAGTGAAAGCTAATGCCTACACAGATGGTGTAATGAAGAAATGGGAGGTTTAGGCTTGGGAAACCACAGCTCCAACAGAAGGAGCTGAAAAGATATAGATAAGATTAGTGACATATGTAAAGGCCCAGATACTGTGTGACAAAGTCTACCCAGCTGAATAGGCTGAAGCCAGAAGTAATAGGAAGGCCATGTTCTCCCTAATCCTCCAAGATAAGCTGTTCCATCCAGAATTATCAGCCTACAATCTTCAGGGTATCAGGCTGAAAATGAAGTTTCAGACTGCTTTGATTCCTCATCCATAAATGAGAAAGTGCCTGAAGGATCTTTATTTATTCTCTCTCCCACCGAAACACTCTTCAGAAAGTGCCAATATACTAGCAACAGATGCATAAAGCCTCCCTTCCTTTGACTGACAGAACATGATATAAAGCAACCCTCACTTGACATTTCAGTTTCATAAGTCTCCTAGCAGGGGGAGGCGAAAAAACTTTTGAATCCCCTAGAAAATAAAGAGGATTTATGCAAACTTACATGAATGTTTTCAGAATCAAATTTAACAGTGTTACTTCTCTCCGTCCCTTATTCGATCTTTTAGGTTGCAAATGAATAATTTCAGCAGGTGTAATTTCAGTCATGTGTTTATTAATGTTTATGGCTTATTAAAACAAAGTATTTACATGTTAATGTTTGTTGATTACTAGATGTTTAAGTTACTTAGTTATAAATGATTGGGAATACTCTTTGGAGGAGATATTTAATTTGGTGCTGTGTGTGCTTTAATTCAGATTTCAAAATAAATTGAAAGGGAAAATGTCACCCACACCTATGCATTTCAGTTTTGAAAGGTCATCCCATGGTTAGTTTATATATTTAAAAATTCTTGTCACATTGCTCGATAAGATATTGAAGTCAACTGCACCCCTGTATATATTTCTTACAATTGACATATAAATGTTCTGTTTTGAAGTAAGTACTGAATTTAAGGCCTACATATTTCTTAAGGGAGGAGGGTCAAAAAATACTCCATGTGAGTCTTTAAGAAGGATACTAATTCTTTTTGTTCTATTTTGTTTTATATAAGGTATTTCTTTTTATACTCAATTTCTTTCTGAGACTTTGTGAAGGTTGCCTAGAATTGGAGTGGTTCACATTCTGTGGCAACCAGAGTGTACTAGAACTCCAGCATGCCAGTGTTTTCCTGGTGAACATCAAAGACACTTTGGATCCCAGGATTGACTTTATGTCACTCAAATTGCATTTCAAATGGTAACCTTCAAACTGCAAAGACAACTCAGGGTGAGTAAGAGCAAGATCAAGAATATACTAAATTTGACAAACCTTGACAAGATGGAAGTCAGCTTTATTTCAAACATACTTTTCTTAACTGTGCCTCCTGCTTTCTCCACTTTCTATCGAGCTGAACAATAGAGAGCAAGCAGGTATTGCTAATAATTGTATTATCACTTTTTGTTGTGCTATGGTTCATATTATTGGTGTGGTGGCTTAAAATCTTGGTTATTTTACAGGAAGAAAGTGGAAAGTTGAAGTAAGCAAGCAGGGCAATAATGTTTCTGCTATAGACAGCATATGTGAGTCCCTCCAAAATTCATATATTAAAGTTTAAGTCCTCAAGGCAATGCATTTGAAGATGGGGCTTTGGGAGATAATTAAGTCATAAGGGTAGAGCCCTGATGATGCCATTAGTGTCCCTAGTGAGAAGAAACACCCTCTTCTTCTGCCCCTCCCCCTGCCTCTCCCTATCCCCATCCCCTCTACTGCCCTCTTCCTCTCCCATGTGAGCATACAGCAATAAGGCACACTCTATAAGCCAGGAAGTGGCCTGCCTCACTTTGATTTTAGTCTTTCCAGCCCCCAAAACCGTAAGAAATAAATGTTTTCCATTTAAGCCACCCAGTTTATGGTATTTTTGTTATAGCAGCATGAACAAAGTTGCTCTTAGTTGGAATAGAGATACTCTCAGAGAAGCTAGAAATCAGTTATTGAATTGCTCCCTACCCTGACCATTTGTTTGTTCGTTTTATTTGTTTGCTTTTGATTGGGTGAGAGATCCTGTAATATTTCAGAATTCAACCAAGAAGCTCTATGGACTCTTTAATGAAGAACAATCTTCACTTTGGAAGAGGAAGCTTTGTCTGAATTCTTGTAGCAGGAAGCAAAAGGAATCAGATAGAAAAGATTGGTCAGTATTTAAGTAGAAGTACTTACATAAATTTAGGAGAATTCATTTTAAAAAATAGACTCCTACTCATTCTTTCATTTAGTATCTGAATATTCATTGTTTGTACAACAATTCAAGTAATACATGCAACATGGGTAAAGAGAATGGAATAGTGTGGAGTATTAGGACTACACAAATCAACCTCAGGGGGTGGGGGGCGGGGGAAGGATCTAATTAAATTTTACATATATGCTCAACTGTAAACCCTGAATCAGAAATAAGTTGTTAAATTTTTAAAAAATATATAATATTGGCTTCTAAGAAATTTCAGGCTTGACTACCAAAGGCATCAACAAAATGTATGTTTTGATTAACTATAGTTCAAATGCCTCTCTCCACCTTCAATCTATTTTCAGTTCACTTGGGAATTGAGTAAATTACATCATGACACAAAGAACTTCTCTTTTCATTTAAACCTCACAGAGATGCTCGCTAAGCTGATACAGGCTAGGAACGGCGTGAGAGCAGGGAACATCCATCCTGTGGGATAAATGTGCAAATGTCCTACAGTGTTTTAGAAGTATTCTGTCATCTGGGCCTGAAAATAACTGAAAACATCTCAGCAGACAGAATAAAATAAATCTGATTGGCATAGAAGTTTCTCCTAAAAATTAATAGTCCTTTTTTAAATGCACATTGTGAAGCAGAAATTTGGTATACTCTATCTCATTTAAGTTTCACAATACCCCTATAAGATGAATACTATTATAATGGGTGTTAACAGAAACTTCTTTCTGAGCCTAACTGAGCCCCAAGTTCTACTGTTCAAGACCATACAGCTCATGAGCAGTTTAGTCCAATTGCACACTCCGCTCCTCCTAACCACAAGGCCAGCCTATTGTCACTCTCTATACCAGGGGTGGCCAACTTTTCTGTATATAAGATATACTTTTTATCTTAAAAGTGTGTCGCGATCGACTTGTTGTCATAGGCGTAGTCTAAGGGGGAAGAAGGGGTGTGAAATGCATACTATGTTTGTACACTGTGTTTCAGTATAAGGTGCATTCCAGCGAGGTATGGGTAGATAAGTAAAATATATGTTCAAAACTATTTTTTATTTTTTAACTCACTTATTAAGTTTTTGAGATATAGGCTCATGAAGAAAATAAGTTTCCAGACCCAACTTTTGATAGCAGCATTCCGTACATGCGGTACCTAAAAAATTCGATTTTCTGACACTTTATCAAGACAGATTTTTACTAACCTAAAATGCAATTTAATTTTTTTATCCACTGCAATGTATAAGTTGCTGTACTATTTGTTCATAAATATGAAAAAGTTGTTATAAAAATGCACAGTATGGCTGATAATTTGATTTCAATATTTCACTTTCGCGGTTTTTTGGGTGGGCCAGGAAAATTTATCATGAAAGAATAATATGACTTACTTTTTGCTAATCTATCAATAGCTCGCTGAGTACACCTCGTACTTAAATATAGATATACGGCTTATCTACCTACGTAAAAAACAACAACAATAATTATTTAAAGGGCCAAAAAACTCACGTCCAGGGGAATTAAAAGAACATGGATAATTATTAACAATATTTATTAATTCAAAGTAGCTACAGATAAAGACAGATTTAGAATTTACTTTATTGCCTTAACATTAATGGGAAGACTGAGTTTGC
>PVKE010016206.1:0-32317 GCA_004027555.1 Craseonycteris thonglongyai
TACATCACATGAAAAAGCTTCTGCACAGCAAAAGAAGTAATCAATAAAATGAAAAGGCAACTTTTGGCATGAGAAAAAATACTTGCAAACTATCTATCTGATTAGGGGTTTATACAAGTAGGTTAATATACAAAATGTATAAGGAACTCATACAATCCAAAAGAAAAATAAAATCCAATTGATAAAGGAACCAAGGACTTGAATAAATATTTGTCCAAAGAAGACATAGAAATGTCCAATAGGTACACAAAAAGTTGTTCAACATCACTCACTAATCATCAGGGAAATTCAAATCCAAACCACAATGAGATATCACCTCACACCTGTTAGAATGATTGTCATCAAAACCACAAGAGCTAACAAATGCTAGTGAGGGTGTGAAGAAAAGGAAACTGGTGAATTGGTACAGCCACTATGGAAAACAGTATGAAATCCCTCAAAAAATTAAAAATAGGGGAGAAGCTGGGATGGCTCAGTGGGTTAAGCGCTTGGTTTGCAGCCCTGGGGTCCTAAGATCAAATCCTGGCCCTAGCCTGTGCGGACCCATGTGCTGAACTGAGGTGTGTTTCCCATATGGGAGGCCCCCAGTTCAGCTTTCACCCTGTGTGACCCCCGCCCACCTGTGTGGAATGAAACCCTGTCCAAAGCTGATGACTTATGGCTATGGAGACTGCTCTGGGCTTTCTCCGTTTTTGACTCTGTCAAAAACAATAAAATAAATCTTTAAAAAAAGTTAAAAATAGGACTACCACATGACCCAGCAATTCCACTTCTGGGTATATATCTGAAGAAGATGAAATCATTATTTTGAAAGATAGCTGTACACCCATGTTCATTGCAGCATTATTCACAATAGCCAAGTCCTGAAAACAACCCAAGTGTCAATTGACAAATGGATAAAGAAAATGTGACACACATACACACATTGAAATATTATTCAGCTATAAAAAAAGAAAAATATCTTGCCATTGGGGACAACATGGATGGACCTTAAGGTAAGGTGACCAGACGTCCCACTTTTGGTGGGACATTCCCAATTTTTAATAATTTGTCCCGTGTCCCGCAGCATTTTAAAAAAGTCCCGATTTTTGGAAAGAATGCACGACAAGCTAGGGAACGACGGGAGATAGACCAAATTTTTAATCAAGAACCCCCCCTCCCCGGTCAATGGTGTCCCGCTTTACCAATGTTAAAATCTGGTCACCTTACCTTAAGGGCATTATGCTAAGTAAAATAAATCAGACAGAGAAAGAGCAATACTGTATGATTTCATGTATATGTGAGCACTATTATAAAAGCAACAAACTCATAGCAACAAAGAGTAGAATGCTGTTTACCAAGGACTGAGAGGTAGGGGAAATGGAAAAATGTTGGTCAACAGGCACAAAGTTTCAATAATATGAGATGAGTAAGTTCCAGAATCTAGTGTAAGTATGGTGACTATAATTAACAATACGATATTGTATACTTGAAAGTTGCTATGAGAGTAGAGCTTTAATGTTCTCATCATAACAACAACAAAAGATAAAGGATGTATTTACTAACCTTATCATGACAAACATTTTGCAATATATCCATGTATTAATATCAAATCACCCATCACATTGTACATCTTAAATTCACACATTGTTACATGTCACTTAAAGCTGGGGGAAAAGAGGGTTTGGGATAAAAGGCTCAGGTAGAGGACCCTAAAAATATGAGAGCACTTGAAGCCAGTTGTGCATGTCTGTGATAGTGCTGCCTGAATCAGACCTGTGTCCACAATAAATCTTTCTGGATTTATGCAGTGCTAGTATCTCAAAAAATGTGTGAGAAGTACAGACTATATAGATGTCTTTGGGCTCAACCTTCTTGATTTACAGGTGAAGAAGTTGAAGCCCAGGGCACAGCTATTTAGCGTCAGATGGGACTTCCAATTCTGGGCTTTCTCTATGACTTTTCCACCTCCATTTCCTGGAAATTTTTTTTTTAGCTCAACACATAATGAGCATACGTTATACGCCAGGCTCTGTGGTAGAGGGTGGTGATTCAAAGCTTATGACCTAAATAGTGAGATGGAGAGCTTCAGGACTAATTAAATTATACCAGATAAAAATTATTGATAGATTTTAATTTTATGGTAAGTGCACAAATGAAAATGCTAATAAAAAAAAGGAAACAAAATTGTATATATGTTCTGATCTCATACAGAGGAACTTGAGAAATGCACTAACCCACTGATGAGCCAAGTGTTAAGGGACACGCTAAGACCTTGTGTTATAAATACTCGGGCATTTATTTGATCTTGCCTTGAAGAGCAGGATGGAGTTTTTGTAATTCATTGTTGCATCTGTGCATCTTGCCCCAGATTTGCCACCCAATAGAAGTTCAGTAGATGTTGAATCAATGAAATTCCCTTCTGCACCCTGTCCCCGCCCCAAAGGAGCACCTCTCGTACGGAGTTGAATAAAAGAGAGTACGGAAGGAAGAAGTCAGAATTCAGGTGGACTGCAGGGAGGGCAAGGATCTTAAAGTATGCTCGCCAAAAGTGAAAAAAGAAAAAAGTCTACTACCCTTCTGACCCATGGAAACTGACGCACTCCCCCTGGAGGCGGAACAGAATGCTGACAGCTCAGCGCAGCCAGCAGTAGCGGGTCCTCGGGGGTGGGGGTGGGGGTGGAGGAGGGGGTTGCCTGCGGGAACCTTGGGCTACCCTACAGGTGACTTCGCACTTGATTCTGGTACAAATCGGATTCGCGGGTTTGCCCTATGGGAGGTGTGCTCTGGGAAGAGAGGTCCCGGATAGAGACTGGCTTGGGATGGGCCCCCTGGTTCTTGTAGATGGCTGGTGTCGGAACTGGGAGCCGAGGGCATGAGACCCAAAAAGAGCTCCCCTCCCTTTCCGCACACACTCGAGACTATCTTCTTGAGATATTGAAGGGATGCATACTATCACAGGATCAGAACCCACTCATTAATTTTTTCTAATGCTTAATTCACTCTGGCGCCAAGGATGCTGGGTTGGGAGATCTCCTGCTTGGTTCAGCACCTCCAACTAGAGTCCCCCCACCCCCACCCCATTGGCTCCTTCCCTCCTCTCCGCAGGCCCACCTCCTTCCCCCTTGCCTCCCCCTGACGCTAGGCGTCGTCCCCCCCTTTCCCCTCCCATCTCCCCCTTGGCGGCGTGCAGCTCGGCTCTCGCCTCCTCCGCAGTCGCTGCCGCTGGCTCTTGGTGCTGCTAGCCCGGCAGTGGCTGAGCGACCCCACCCTTCCTACCTTGCCCGGGCTAGTGACTGCCTCGGGGGCTCTTTGATTGGCGCTGGGCAGCGCCTTTGAACTGAATAAGCTTCAAGGTAAGGATGGAGTCACCCTCCCACCCCCGACCCCAGGGCGAGACCTTAGAACTTCGCTGTTTTCCCTGAGAAAGGCGGAATGCATCTGGGAGAGCTTCTTTGAAGAGCTCTAAAGATAGCAATCAAACAGCACCTTTCAGTCCTGGAAGAAAGGAACCTCTCTTTCAATAGGCAATTCTGTGTGCTGGCCTCGGCACAGTTTAATATTAACTGTAACAGTGATTGCACTGGGATATAAATGGAATTCTTTCTACTTAAGTACCATTGGGGGCCCTCTTTATTTTTATGATTATTAACAGATGCCATTGAAAAAGGTGTAAAACGCATTCCTGGGAAGTGTACTCTTGTTGAAAGCCTCCGTGGAGGTTTACTATGAAAGTTAGAATCAATCAGTCTCTCCTCTAGCTTCTCTTCTCTTCTCTCTCTCTCTCTCTCTCTCTCTCTCTCTCTATCATCAACTTGGCTGCACAGGTCAGCAAAAGGATCAGTGGAAAACTTTTTTTTTAATGAAAAGGTGAAATAAAATCGAAAAGCCTTGGACTTGCTTTAAAATACTCCAGAAAAAAAAAAAAAAAAAAAAAAGAGGGGATAGATAGATGAAACAAGATTGCCCCAATATTAATATTTGTTGAAGCTGGGTGATGAGCACATGTGGAAATACTTTTTCTCTACTCCATAACATGCTTTTCATTCTATTTTTGTGTAGTTTGGACATTTTCTATAGTAAAAAGTTTTTGAAAGTTATAGAAACATTGTGGCTTGATTCCTCAGACTATTTTATACTGCCGATGTAAAAAGAGTCTGCAAATCCTATCTGGGTGTTTTTCCTCCCTTTTATTAACCCTACTTACTTCTGAAATTCTCATTTTATCCTAAGTACATTTGTCTCTCCAGAGGATTGTAAAAGTCATATTTTGCTGCTTGGAGAATTATGCTTAGAATCTGGTTTGCAATTTGAAGAAAGAATGTTAAAATTCCAGCCAAATAAGACATCTAGGCTTGAAAGTAGTGGCCAAGCATCATTTGGAATTTATTTTTTTCAAAGGAAATATTAGAGGAGCTCCTTTCGTGTGAGAAGATGGAACTCTCCAAACTTTTCTTCCAGACAGCTCAGGAATCTGTACGCTTTTAAGAATCCTTTTGGTGTTTTTAAGCGTGAGAGTGTTTAGCCTATGTGTTTGGCACATATTATGTGCTCATTATATGTTAAAATAAACAACTGCTTATGTGAGTTAATTTTTCCTATTGAGAAAATTATATTTCTCTGCCCAACGTTCAAGACAAGCATACTGCATTTTAGTAGGAGGATCATACTTAGAATTTTGGAAGCTGAAACTCCCTCACCTAGCACTGAGTTAACTTTGCAGATAATAAATCTGCGATGAGAGGTTAGGAAACAGCAAAATGAAGCTTTAAAAAAAAGTTATTTTATAACTTTGCTTAACTAAAAGTTTTTTAGAAACTTCAAGTAGGTTAAGCTGATGTATGATCAGTGAAAAACATTGTGATCATAAGATGCTTTCAAGGCTCTTAAGGTAGTACACCTCATACGTTTACAAACATTCTTTGCTTTCAGAGGCCTGCTTGCAAGATATAAAACTAAGTCCAGAACCCAATGCTGTGCACTCCTATATCAGTGCATGAGCCAACCAGAAGAGGAGAAGTTTCTTTGGGGCTTCCTTACTGCCATTCACACTAAATTTGATTTACACAAAGCATGTCGATTGCTTAGATTGAAATTAACATGTCCTGGGAAAATAGCTAAAAAACGAAGGGAAGGTATTTTTTTGTGTGTGATGAGAAACAGAAGATGTGGGTTACTGTTAAATAATCAACGGTGTAACTTTACCATCTTCCTTTCCCTCAAGTACTGCCAAACTCTTAAAGCAGACATTACTTTGTCTCCGTTCCTGAAAATAAACTTGAAAAAAGTGCTATGGTATAATATTTTGAATAGAAGCTGGCACATTGTCAATGAACTTTCTTGCCATTTATTTTCAGCATAGAATCAGCAGAGAGCATATCCTTTGGGAATGGATTATAAAGTATTTGATAAACATATGTGAAATAGTTGGCAGGTTGAAGATTTTTTTCGTGTTGAAATGAATTGCAGTACATTTGGGGGACGATTTAGTAGTGCTGTAGGTCATAGTAGAAGAGTGCTGGCACTACAATGGTTTTTGGAAATCCACCTGCCAGAAAATTGTCTGGCTGTAGACAGTATTATCAGTTCTCAGTTCATCAGGATGGGCTCTGTGGTCTGTAGGTGGGTTTTATAAATATGATAAATTCCATATGTGACAACCATTTTATATATTATTAGCTAGTTATACTTCTCCCCCTGCTGAATCCCGTATGTTTTTAGAATAAATTCTATATCACAGCTCAGTGAATGTAAACAATTTAATGCAGGATCTTAGATTTGCCATCACTGGGCCAACTTTGCCATCTAGTGGTAGCAATATGGATAGCAGGCAAGCTCCAACCAGAGAACTAGGAATTGAGGTTTCTTTAGGGCAGGGGTGGGCTAACTGTGGCCCGCGGGCGCCTGCTACAGGTTTTTTTGCGGCCCGCCAAAACATCAGATTTTTTTTTTTTTTAATATTTTTATGTATTTATTTTATTTTTGACAGAGAGAGAGAGAGAGAGAGAGATACAGAGACAGAGAGAGAACTGAACTAGGGGAGCTCCCAGTTCAGCATATGGTTCCACACAGGCCAGGGCTGGGACTTGATCCTCGGTCCACGGCGCTGCAAAGTGAGCACTCAACCCACTGAGCCATCCCTGCTTCCCTGACATCAGATTTTTATGATACAATTTATATCTTTTCTGAAATGCAAAGCTAACTAATAAATGCAATCATTTAAAAAGGTGTGGCCCTCCCTCCGCTAACCTTCGTTTCCACAAAGCGGCCCTGAGCCAAAACAATTGCCCACCCCTGCTTTAGGGTTATTGATGATTAAGTTGTGTTTTTTCTTTTATGGTTTTAAAGATTTATTATCTTTTTATTGCTTTTTTGACAGAGAGACAGAGAGAGAGAGAGAGAGAGAAGGGGGAGGGCCCAGAGCAGTCTCCATAGTTGTACATCATTAGTTTTCAATATAGTTTCACAGGGCAGGAACTGGGCCATGGCCTCCCACATGCGCCCCAGCAAGAACTGAACTGGGGGCACACCCCAGCTCAGCATGGGCCGGGATTCGATTCTCGGACCCCGGGGCTGCAAAGCAAGTGCTCAACCTGTTCAGCCATCTGGCATAAGAGATCTTCTAAATGTACTAGTACAATTCAATATCTAAGAACTATTATAAATATTCTTTTCTCATTAAATTTATTGGGGTGATATTTAAAATTATATAGGTTTAAGTGTTCAATTGTATAATACATTGTCTATATATTGCATTGTGTTCACCATCCAAATTTTTATCACCATACAGAGTCCAGCAGAAATAATGCCCTTTTTAAAAGTAGTATAGTGTGTTTGAGTGTGATACAGTTATGTTACAGAATTACATGATTACGATTTTGTAATAAAAGATTTGGTATAGATTACCAGCTCATAAAAAGGGGGCGTTTCTTCTGCCAGACCCTGTATATTTGACCCCCTTTAGCCTCTTCTATCTCTCCCCTTCCCTCTTCCCCTCTGTTAACCACTAAACTGTTGTCTATGAGTTTTTGTTTGTTGCATTTGGTTTTATACTCCACATATGAGTGAAATCATACGGCTCTTGACTTCTTCCAGAGATTCTGAAACAAGGGAAGAGTTTGAAATGATGCATAGTCTTCAGTATTCATTTGTTGAATAAACAAATTTACTTACCTTGTTCCAATTCTTCTTTCTCTCTCATAAAACTGCTCCATGTCACCATAAAGTTTTATCATGGTGTTGTTTTTAGTTCTTAAATTGCATTTCTGTAAACTTTTCTTAAAATAAAAATTTTCATTTATGTTTACATCTCTCAACCAAACATTCTTTTCCACTTTGTAACACCCTCTACTACTTCTTTCTTTCTCAACATGCAGTGCAAGAAATAAACAAAAACAAAACAAAACAAAACCCAAAAACTAGATTCTTACCTTTGTAAGTGTATTAACTTCCAATTGCTGCTGTAAAAATTACTGAGAATTTAGTGACTTAAAACAACACATTATCTTACAGTTGTGGAGGCCAGAAGTCTAAAGTGGGTCAGCAGGGTTGCATTCCTTCTGGAAATTCAAGGAGAGAATCTGTTTCCTTGCCTTTTTCAGGTTAGTCACCCTGCCTCACTCTGACCTCTGCCTCGTCTTCGCAGCTCCTTCTCACTCTCCTGGCCTTCCCGATTCCTTATCAGGATCCCCGTGATTAGTTTGAGCTCACCTGGATAATCCAAGCTAATCTCATTTCAGAATCCTTAATCACATTTGCAAAATCTCTTTTACCACGTAAGAAACATATTCCTAAATTGTGGGAATTAGAATGTGGCTCTCTTTGAGAGCCATTATTTCACATAAATAATGTTTGGAGAGATTAAGTAACCTTCACAAAGTCACATAGCTAATCCATAATCATAGAAACACCCTAGTTTTTACTCCCCATATTTATTAACATCACTAACACAGTTGTTTTCTCATGGCTGTCATTTCAAACACCTTTTAAGTTAAATGTTGCCACCATTCAGTGTTCCAGTCAGTGATTAATATTCAGTGAGGACATAAAGTGGGTTGGGAATTGAACTTTATAAAATACTTAACTCTTCTCTACATCTGCCCCCAATTTGTGAAACTGACTATTAAAGTTTTTACAAGTGTTCTCCAAAACCTAACCCATTTAGTGCTTGCCTTACACCTCTTTACTCTCATTAGTAATGCTCCCCCTCTCCTGCTGTGGCCTTTTGCCTAAACCAGCACTTCCCTCAGCACTTATTTAGACTATCTGGGCCAGGCCACAGTGTCTACCTGTTGTGCATCGATCTTTTTACCCAGCAGGTGGAGGATGACAGTGTAGGAGGAAGATGACTGGTGCAGGTTTTCACATTTATGTATGCGTGTAACCATCAGAGGGGCAGGTGTCTGGGATTGGGGATGGCTAAAAAAGGACATGCAAGTTGTAAAAAGTGGTTACATGATCACTGATGTGTCCTAAAAGTATACATTAAGGTAGAAGTTGGTGTTGGCCCTATAAGGTCATTGATCTGACTGAGTAGTCTCTGACCCACACTAGCCCCTCCCCCCAAAAAGGTTTAATGAATTAATGCAAAATTAGGTTCCATGACACCATACTCTACACATGAATTTGGACTACTACCTAACTATACATTACAAGAGACAGGTGAAAAGAAAGGCCTGAGTAGGCATGAAACTAATACCTGGTGAGGGAAAGCAATTCAGTACAGATCCTTGATGGCAAGTCAGCAGCCTCATTTTTCATGTACAAAATAATCCATTTGGAATGTTTATTGCAGTGAGCAATCACCTAACCTTCCTCAGTCCACCTGCCCCACCTAAGCTAAACTATAAATATAATTATGTCACGCCACAGTAATATTCTGTACATTCTCGATAGGTTCTTTCCAAAAGTTAGTTTTTTTCTTTTGTTGTAAGTCACCTCCTTAGAATAGTTATTTTGACATGGACTCTGTTTCTTTTTAGGCTGAGGGCCTGTTTCAGCTCCAGAATTCCTAATGTAGATCCAGGCTATAAATAAGACACAGGAAATGCACTCAGAATGTTCTGTGGCTGGGTAATGTTTAATTACACTAAAGTATAATAGTAATGAGAAAAACGTATTACAAAACCACAGATATTCATAGGAAGGAGTAATTAGGAAAAACTTCATTTGAGAAGTCTTTTAAGTGAAGCTGTCCTCAAAACAAAACACAACAAAGAAAAAGGGGAGTTTGTGTATTGCAAACCATCCTGAAATAAAAATACTTGACTGTAAAACTGCCTTTTTAGAAAACTGAAAGTACTATAACTTTGGCTTATGTATAAATTGTTTTAAAGTGATATTAATTTACCCATTAAGGTAGGGCAATAGTGACCAAAGAGCCTGTTATTGATGCTTACCATGATTTTCGCTTAGTGGTGATTCTTTGCATACATCATCTCATGTCATCTCCCCAAATATGTTATGAGGTAGAGATCATTATTATTCCTGCTTGCAGATGAGGAAAATGAAACTAAAGTGAACTTAATGAACTGTCCAAATTCATTTGGCTAATAAGTGGTGAAGATGAAACTTAGCCCAAGTCTCATTTCTTGGTCTGCACTTGTAACCACTATAATAGATACTCCAATACTGGTATACTATACTATCAGCAATCCTACTTCTGAGGAAGCATACACAAACCAAAAAAATAGGCAGTCACCTTTTGTAGTTATGTGTGGTCATTTCTATTAATATAGACCAGGAACAAATTCGGAATAATATTTGCTGTATTAGTAAAAGTTCATTTGCATGCCCTGAGAGTCTTCCTTAATATCTCCCTTCCACTCCATTTGCGTCCATGGTCCAACCCAGCATCAGTCCTGTGTACACTGACTTATGGTGGAGAGCCATGACTGCAACCTCACTTTCACTAACCAAAACTAGAATTTGAAGCCCCAAAGCCAAGCCATCTGGAAAGTGATATTGAAAGGCACAACTATAATGATAGGAAAAAGGAGGAGGATGAGAAAAGATAAGGGACATTAAGATTTCCAAAATATTATAGCCACCCCACCACTTGGGACTGTATCGCTTTAGTTCAAGGACTTAGTGCTTTCTGGAAGATGGGCACATGTAGATGTACCCACAGAATCATAAATTACTCCATCAGTAAGAACTGTCATTTACATTACATTGACATTTTACCTACCACAAGCAAACTTAGATTTTCCAAAAGAAAGTATCTTAAACATTTGTCCATTTTTAAATTACAGGCCAAATTAGGCTAACTAAATGCATGTCCTCTTATTACTGTGGTTCTGAGGTCATATTTCCAGACTCTGCCCTTCCCATGCCCTAGGATAGATGTGGGCATGGCTTTACTTCTGTAGGGCACTGCAGAAGAGCTGCCTCAGAAGGCACCAGACGGCTGGCAAGCTGATGCCCTTGTATGATCTGCGTTAGGTGTTGGAGGCATTACACACAAGCCCACTGAGTTTGAATCTTTATTTTTCTTTCTTTGTTAAATGACTGAATCATTCAATATTAGCAGTTATTAACGTAGCAAAAGAGCAAGTTCGGAATAAATTTATTTTGCACACAAACAGTTAAGCAATTATCCCTGGGAAGGCTGCCTTGGGGTGTGTGGCCCAAGCTGCTGCTACACCGGTGCCTCGGCTGCTGCCATGATTCTCAAACTGTATTGATTATCAAAATTGACTGGAAGGAAGGTTAAAATGTAGGTGGCAGGGAACCGCCCCCACCCCAATCCTGAAGAGCATGGGGCAGTTGGTGATTTGGGCCTTGAAATTAGCACTTTTAACAAGTTTCCAGATGATGCTAACATTGCTGGTCTGGGGACTACAATCTGGGGACATGATTTTATTAATAAACTAATAACATTCTTTTGGGTTGTTTTGTGTTTAATTTTGAGTCCAAGGCAGGCAAAAACCACTGGCCCACCTCAAAGCAGCCAGGCAGGATGAGTTTCCTCTTACTTACAGAAGGATCAGCCTTTTAATTCTATTCAGGGTTTCTACTGATCGGAGGAGGCCTACCACATTAGAAAGGGAAAACTGCTTTACTCTGTCTATCAATTCAAATGTTAGTCCCATTTAGAAGGATCCTCACAGAAACACTCACAATAATGTCTGACCACGATAGTATCTGGGCACCCAGTGCCCTATTCAAGTTGATACATCAAACTAATCATTACATGGGGCTTTCTTAAGTCTGTCTATAGAATTATGGCACAGAGTGCATATTTTATTTGGTAAAGATAGGGGAACTTCTATAGTTTTGGTTCATGTGCTAGTTCAACGATTTGTATAGTAAAAGATTATCTTGTCAGTTATTTAATATTTGCATTCTGCCCTTCTAATCCCCAAATAACTAAAAAGTTTCAGGACTAAGTACAGAAAGAAAAACAAAACAACAACAACAAAAAACATAACTGGGGAAATAATACCATATTGCCATGATTTAGACATCCTTTATTTTGCCCAGGAATGACTTCCACTCATATATTACTCCACAGATCATTAGTACCAAGTGTTTATGTACACAATGATTTTATGAATTTTTCAGTGAGGATACTTGAGTTTCTCATTCTTTGTTGTAATCATATATTAAGCACACAATAGACAGTTGTTACCACAAAGGACTAAATGAAAAATCAGCTTTAAAAATTTTTGTTTCCCAAATCAAAAAATTCCCTTAATTGAAATTTTGCTAACTATCCATGGATAAAATATATATCTCTTTTTAATCTTCTATTTTGGTCTATTGATAAGCTAAGAGGCAGTATATAACTCTATGATTTTAGTTTTTGTGTGTTTTGTTTGTTTGTTTTTTTAGGCAAAGACTTAATTTTTTATGTTGGCAACTATCCAGTTAAACAAAGAATTTCAAGGTCTTAGTAGAAATACTGAAGTAGCCTTTTTCACTCCAATTAAATAAAAAAAAAAAAGTTGCATAGAAGATCACAAAAGAAAATGCTAAGTGGCTCAACAAAATAATTATCACTATAATTACTACTTCGTAGTTTATAAAGTCAAATTTGCCATGGTAATTAGAAAATACTGTTACACAAGTGTGGATATTTTCTGAAGTATATTCTTTATTGATTTTTGGACAATATCTATCACTCTCTAAAGAGAATGCCTGTCACTCAAATGAAACAAATTATAAGCATCCTAACAAACAATACAGCCTAATATGAACCAGCATTACCATTATTCAGCGTTCAAGGGTGAGCAGATAAAAAAAAAGGAAGTTGTAAAACTTCTATGTAATCTTGCTGATGCCAAGTCATGGTAAAAATTACTGTAAATTTGTTTAATATGTTCAAACGTATGTTGGTCAAAATTAATTGTCATGTTTTAGTGATAAATTATGTTAAAAAATAAAGAGGTTAATGTATATCTTTTGTTTTATCAAAAGGATGTTACATGTATTCATTTAATAAAATTCTGTGCTCATATATGGGAAAATAAACTCATACCAAGAGATACCTATATTCAACTTTGCATGAGAGACAACTTCAGATTTTCATGTTAGGATCCGATGGGTATTCCCTGGATTGGGGAACATTCCTAACATTCTTCATTAGCTTTGTTTTCCATGCAAAAAGATAATTTATCAGAAAGCATTGAGTGTGAAAGTATTGTAGGAATAATCCAATCTTGAATTTGCCTCTGCTTTATACAAAGTGCAAATCATTTGCTAAGCCTGGATGTTTTAGCTATTAGTTAAAAAAACAACTTGGAGGGTAGCTTATGATTTCAAAATTGCTGTTCCAAAGAGTGCTACCACTCCCCACCCCTCATAACTGGCAAACATCAGTTCCACTAAGTAGATTTACATACCAGTGAGCCTAGAGAAGCAGGAAAAGAGGGCAAGATGTAAGCAATAGAATAGGTATTATATATGATTTATCAAGTACTGACAACTTAAAAAAATACTTAACATAAAAGCATTGCTCTCAAATGATGAGACCCATGATGAAAGAGATTATATTTAATCATGATCATGCTCCCCCAAGTGGCTAAATTAGAATCATACTTGTAGCCTGTGCTCCATAAATTTTTCCATCTAATTTTAATATACAGTAAAACCCCAGTAGGAAGCATTTTTGTATGTTGCTTTCCTTAGATGGTAGTTGCAGGCACAGCTCTGTTAAAAAAAAAAAAAAAGTGCAGGGTGCATTTTTCTTACTTTAGCATAGAATGGCCTGTGGATATTTTCCTTTAATGATAAGGGGTTCTGCTTGTAAGAATAAAGCAGGTCAATAGCAGATAGACCCATTAATTTATTTACAAAAACCTCTACTGACTTTAGAATATTATCTGGTGATGTCCATTACACCATCAATCAGCTTGGTCTGCACACCATGGTTGAGAGAAATTCACTGTATTCTAATGAACTTTTTTGAGCTGTATGCTAGGTCTTTACACTCTAGAGATGAGGGATTTAAGAATCCTGCTTTTAAGGAGCTAGGTCCAGGGAAACTGCTGCTACCTTTATGTCTAAGTCACCTGGAAATAAGGTTGTAGGAGACCTAGGAAGGAAGAAGGTGTGGCTTAGGCAACAAAGGATCCCAGTTTGCTATCGCATCCTACTCTCCCCTGCACTGGACTGTCTGGGGAGGTAGAGGTGGAGATGGCAGGTGGGGGTAGAGAGAGGTGGGTTAGGGCTGGTGGAGGGAAGATTGGTTGAAAAACAATTCACTGGTTTTGGAAATCTGTCTGAGTCTCCTTAGCAGGGTGTTTAATCTCAATAAAACCCAAGTATAGTAAAAATAAGGATGCCTGTGGTGAAGGTAGATTTAGGATCCTAGGACTAAATGAATGGATAAGTAGCATTGAAAAAGACAACATTGTAAAGCTTCTCTCTTTGTTTTTTCTTTCTTTCTATTTTTCAAGGACAAAAAAGGAGAACAAAATGGAAAATGTGCTATTTTGGTTGATATTTTTCACACTTGGGTGGGCCATCACCGATGGCTCACAGATGGACCAGGATTTGATGTGGCACTCGAGGAAAATACCGCGGGTTGTCAGCGACAGGACTTTCCATCTCACCAGCCCCACATTTCAGGCAGATGCTCAGATGGTGTTAAAAAGAGTGTGTGGAATCGAGTGCCAGAAAGAACTCCCAGCTCCCAGCCTTTCTGAACTGGAAGATTCTCTTTCATATGAGACTATCTTTGAGAATGGCACCCGAACCTTGACCAGAGTGAAAGTTCAAGGTCTGGTCCTTGAGCCAACTCAAAATAGCACCAACAAAGGAGCATCTGCCAGGAGAAAGAGGCAGGTGTATGGCACAGACAGTAGGTTCAGCATCTTGGACAAGAGATTCTTAACTAACTTCCCTTTCAGTACAGCAGTGAAGCTTTCCACAGGCTGCAGTGGCATTCTCATTTCCCCCAGTCACGTTCTGACGGCTGCCCACTGTGTTCATGATGGAAAGGACTACATCAAAGGGACTAAAAAGCTTAGGGTAGGGTTGTTGAAGGTGAGAAATAAAAGGGGTGGCAAGAAGCACAGGGAGTCTAAAAAGAGCAAGAGAGAAGCTCTTGGTGGTGACCAAACAGAGGGTGGCAAAGAGAGTCTGAAGGAGATAACCAAGGCTGGGAGAAGAAGAAAGGAATCTGCTCGGGGTCAGAGAGTAGCTGAGGGGAGGCCCTCCTTCCAGTGGACCCGGGTCAAGAATACCCACATTCCCAAAGGCTGGGCTACAGGAGGGAGGGGAGATGCTGCCTTGGACTATGACTATGCCCTTCTGGAGCTGAAGCGCCCTCACAAAAAGAAATACATGGAACTAGGCATCAGTCCAACCATCAAGAAGCTGCCCGGTGGAATGATCCACTTCTCAGGATTTGACCACGATAGGGCAGATCAGTTGGTCTACCGGTTTTGCAGTGTGTCCGATGAATCTAGTGATCTACTCTATCAGTACTGCGATGCCGAGTCAGGCTCCACTGGTTCTGGGGTCTATCTGCGCCTGAAAGAGCCAGACAAAAAGAACTGGAAGCGCAAAATCATTGCTGTCTATTCAGGCCACCAATGGGTGGATGTCCATGGTGTTCAGAAGGACTACAACGTGGCTGTCCGCATCACTCCCCTCAAGTACGCCCAGATTTGCCGCTGGATTCACAGGGATGATGCCAACTGTACTTACGGATAACAGAAAGCTGAAACCAGGCTATGGATTCTCTACATCACAGAGAAAACCAGATCTGGTTATTGTACCAAGATCGCTTCACAGATTACGCGGGGGTTTGAATCCCATCAATAGCATTTTGACATTTTTATAAACGTACTTTTTTAAAAAGTAGATTTTCATACATTTAAAAAATGTTTAGGTAAAGATATTGAAACCAGATGGGCATTTCAATGCTAACTATATATTCTTGTATTCTTCTTCCTGTGGTGATAAGCTTCATTCATTTGTGGGAATATTTTTGTTTCTGCTTTCTTAAAATTTACACTCTTTAAAACTTCAAGCTGGTACAATAAATGACATGTGATTTCTCAGTGGGCTTATTCTCAGGGTCCTGCTCTAAGAAGAATCTAAAGGATGCCAGTTGCATATTAAATGTGTAATTGTATATCCATAGGTAGGCAGCAACATATTAAAATCAAGTTAGGGACAAAAATTTACAAGTTAGTACCACTCTGAGAAGGACCCATTCAATTTGTGCCCTCAGTGTTTATATTGTGTTTTCTCTTGGGTCTCAGAAACTTCAGGTTTAAAAAAATTAAAAAGAAAAAAGGATGACAAGGAACAGCAAACTTTATCAACAAAACTATTAATTATTTTACTGTTTTAACAAGTATCAGCTGAAGTGTGTATTATGTGAAAATTAGAGAAATATTTTGTTCTATGAAGTTAATCTTAGTATTTAAAAACAGGGAAGCTGAGACTTTAAGAACTCGAGTTTTTATTTCACTGATATTCAAAATATGGACTTTTCACGTATACATAAGACAGTTCCAGAATGACAAATGATCATGCATCGACAGGCACATCACTTTATGCTGCACATTCTCCTCTCCTATATGTGAGGTGTTAAAATTTTAGAACAAGGAATTTAGTCTTTTTCAAAAGAGAGCCTTTCTTTTCCCCTTGACAAAGTTTAGTTTTCTTTTTAAGATTTATTTGTTTCTTTTACTTTTCTTTTCTTTGACACAGAGAGAGACAGAGAGACAGAAAGACAGAGACAGAGAGAAGGGGGAGGGTCCGAGCAGTCTATAGTTGCACATCACTAGTTTTTGACAGCTTCATTCCACACAGGTGGGTGTGGGGCTGTGCAGGGCAGGAACTGGGCTGGGGGCTTCCCACATGGGAAGCTCACCCAGGTGAGAACCGAACTGAGGGCCTCCCACATGGGAAGCACATCCCAGTTCAGCCTATGGGTCCGCATGGCCCAGGGCTGGGACTTTATCCTTGGACCCCGGACTGCGTGGCGAGCTCTCAACCCGCTGAACCATCCCGGCATTCTACAGGCATATTATTTTCATGAATATCCTTAATTAGTAATTTTAGATATGACCTTTCCTACAAATGAATATAATCATGACTATGATTTTTAAAAGAAGGTTCTGGTTATTTTTGTTAGGAACCCAGGCTCTGCACTCACTGGCCATCATGGTAGCCTAAGCAGTCAGAGTGCAATGGCTGCCCTGGGCACTTGATACATATTTCCTGAATGAGCAGATATTTACTTATGGCTGTAAGAGGGTATTTAGTTCAGGCCCTCATGTTTAAAGGGTTTTAGTGATCTGCAGTCGAGTGAACCATAAAAGTTAGGAATTGCAGGCATACTTTCTGGTCTTCTCTTCCTGGCGCTTTCTAGGGCACACATTTTCTTCTCTCATAACATGCCCAAGTCACTGATTCTGCCAGAGTTCAAATTTATTTTACATGTTATTATTTTTAAGAATGAGGAGTTATAAGCTTGACTAATATGCAAAAGAATACTTGATCAGATTACAATAAAATGATACTGTAAATGGTGTCCAAAATAGTTAAAATCCAATACAAGTATACATTCTGTTATGTGAATCAGTTAAAAATCATTCAATAAAAATTTTAAAAATAAATGAATTATAACTCTTATTGTATCTGTGTATATGTTTAATATATAGGATTTCTGCAAGTATTAAATTAACTGTCATTTATTTAAAAATGATTCTATTTAATCTTAAACACATCTCACTAAGTAGTATTTTATCATTGGTGTTAGTGGAATAGGGCTACTGACTCAAAAGTTTTTTTCAGATCTTTTTTGGAGAACCATATGATCACTGCAGCTACAAACATTTCAAGGTGAACTTTGCACACTTATTGCAAACACACATTAGATTCTTAGAAAAGAATTCCAGCTTACTGGGGATTAGCTAATAAGACCTGCTTATTTCTTCTCAGCTAGATAAACAATTCAGGGACTTTACAAGAATGATCCTTAGCATACTGAGGCTTCTAAAAGATAAGGAAGAGACTCTCCTTCTGTTCTATGAACCCTTTCTTCTTTTATCAGCCCTTCCACTTCCATTAATCAACAGGAGTCAAGACTTTGCAATTTTTGTTTTACTTAGAATTTAAGTGAGTGGTACTGATCTAGCTACCAGATCATAAAACACCATAAATCTCAGAGTATAAGAGAAAAAAAATGTGCTAGTATACAATAGATCTGGGAGGACATATGAATATTTTCCCTCAAAACTTCTTTAAATGGATCAATTGTTAGATAATTTTGCAGCTAAGAACTTAGAAGATACAACCTTTTAAATTTTTCAAAGTTTTTCATTGCAATACCTGCAAAAGTGCTGTTCATTTTTTTGTTTGTTTTGTTTTAAAAATCAGGATGGGCTTAATGCCAAGATTTAACTGCCAAACAGAAGTACCACTTTATCAAGCAATTGACTAAAAATAAAAGTGTTATTATTATTTTTTTGGACAGAGAGAGAGAGAGAGAGAGAGAGAGATACAGAGACAGAGAGAGAACTGAACTGGGGAAACTCCCCAGTTCAGCATATGGGTCTGCACGTGCCGGAGTCGGGATTCAATCCTCTGTCCTCGGCTCTGCAAAGTGAGCACTTAACCCACTGAGCCATCCCGGCTTCCCCAAAAGTGTGTTATTTTTTGAGACAACTGAATTTAGTATTCTGTCACTACACTTGGAACATTTACTTTAAAAGACTTTTTTTTGTGGCCTGACCAAGTAAGTGACACTACTGTACCCACCAAATGCGCAGTCATGCCAGTTTGTATAGACTGGTATGTGACTGATGTGGCTTCATAAATGGATGTCCTGGGCAGTCAACCAGCCCCCATGTAACAGCATGTCTCTACTGCACATACTCCCAAATCAGAGCTTGGGTTTTCCTGAAAACTGATGTCTCATAATGCTACATGGACCACCTTTTTATAACTAGTAGCTAAATGTGTCAAATTTTAGGCTAGTTTAAACAAAATACTCTTTGTGGCTTCCCTATTTTGAAGTATTTGGAAATCTTCTCTTTTGCTGGAATCATTTGTAACTTCCAAATAGAGCTACACACTGTGAGTCCACCGGGCTTATGACATGTCAGTGGTTTCCCTTAAGCACATGGTTTTCAAATTTGGCTGCTCATGGGAATGACCCAGGCAATTCTTTTCAAAAGCTTGTTTCCAGGGTCTCACCAAGATTTTCCCTGGAGTCCCTAAGAGTGAGGCCCAGAAATTTAGACTTGATAAAGCTCTCCAAGGAATTATGATGGTCATCCAGGTTTGGGAACCATGGTTGTAACCTATCTTTCTTAAACTAATTGTTCTTCCACCTCCTACAGTTCTCCCTCTATGCACAATATTTTTTGTTTTTGTTTTTTTCTTCCAGATTAAATATCTTCTCAGTTTCACCTGCCTTTCTAATTTTTTCTTGTAAGCTCCCTCACGTACTTTGATAAGAAATGTGGTGGTGAAACTATCAAATACTTAGAGGTTATTCATCTCAGTATTTTTATAAAATGGAAATACTATATTTTAGAAATAACATTGTCTTAATAGTATCTTATGATGGTATGATGGTAAGAAATGAGTCAAATTGACAAAACTACTGAACATATGTGATCATTTTACAATAGTGGCAACAACCAATTTTCCTTATTTCTTAGAAATTAGATACAGTAGGTCCTCCCATCCCCCATTGGAGGGGATATGTTCCAGAACTCCCAGTGGCTGCCTAAAACTGCATATAGTACTGTACCCCATATACACTATGTTTTTTTCCCTATACATACATACCTATGATAAAATCAAATTTATAAATTAGGCACAGTAAGAGATTAACAATAACTAATAAAATATAACAATTTAAACAATATACTGTAATAAAAGTTGGTGACTATGGTATTATTAATTGAAAGAAGGGTCACTTGACTGGAAGTACTCTGATACGGCGACACTCAATCTGCTAACTGAGATAACTACTAAGTGAATAACAGCCAGGTGGCATATACAGAGTGAATATGTTGGACAAAGGGATGGTTGATTTACATCCTAGGCCAAAATGAGATGGGAGTGAGATTTCTTCATGCTACTCAGCACAGCACACAATCCAAAACTTATGAATTGTTTGTTTCTGAAATTGACTACTGGTAACTGAAACCCCAGAAAGCAACCCCACGAATATGGGGGAACTGCTGTACCATATAGTTTTAATTTCTAATCCACTTTACAATATAGGTTACATCAGTTTAATAAAGCTCAGCAAATGTTTATTGAGTCCAATCTTAGGCACATAAATAATAAGAGTAAAGGCCTAGGTTCTACCCTTCCTCAAAGATTTTATAATATAGTCAGGAAGTCAGATATATTAAATAAAAATAGTATGGAAAAGGTGAAGTAAGTATAAGGTGCTGAAGGAACACATTTGAGAAGGATCAACTGTATCATGGTGGGTAAATATGACGAAAGGGCAGGTTTCTTGCAGAAGGTGACACCTAGGTTGTGTTTTGCAGGATGAGCTGGAGTTTGCCAGCCTATCAGTGGGGAGCTTGGGGTAGTGGAGAGCATCCCTGGGAGAAGAAACAGCTTGTACAAAGGTATGAAAGTGTGACACTGTACAGCGTGTTTGGGATACAGCAAGTATTTGGGAACTGCTGCTATAGGCGGTTAGCTCCTCCCAGTGGGGAGGAATGGTGAGAAATGGCAAGAAGTGAGGCTTCTGAGCAAGTCATCTAACCGTGAATAGATTTCTGGTCTTCCATGCCATGCTAGAGAGCTTGGACTTCAACCTTCAGATGACCAAGAATTGATGCAGATTTTTAATGTCAGGGAAACGTGATCAGTTGGAAAATTGGAGAGGAAACCCTGGTAGCACCAAATGGTTGGATTGGAGTGGCTTTGTGTGGGGAGGAGAGACAAAGAGCCCAGTAAAGTGCTGCTATACTAAGGAAGTGGCAGTAGGAATGGCAGGACAGACATTTGGAGAGCTGAATGTGCAGTATACTGAGCAACTGACTGAATGTAGGAGAGAAGAGTTGAGAGTATCACGTCACCAAATTTCTGGCTTAGGAGACCAGGTAGATAGTGAGACCACCAACCAAGACAGAAAAACTAGGCTTGCAGAAAACAAGGAGTTCACTCTTAGACATGTATGTTTAACATTTTTGTAGGACATTCATCAAGAAGGTTGATAATACCCATACATAAAAAAGCTATGACAAGAAAGTTAAACATTAAATTATGTAGTTTTATAGTGAGCTAATAATCCATTAGCTAACACACAACCAACCAGTAAGTCCTATTTTGTGCTGAACACAATAAATACCAATCAAACTTTTGTCAATCTGTTTGAAACTAAATGTTCCTCTAAATTTAACTTTGAAGCCATTTTTTTCCCCTAAGGGATAGGTTTTCTAAATATCTGACACCAAATTTACATTTGACATATTACACATATATGGTTACAATTCCATTTCCTGTTTTCATTAGAGCACCAAAGTCCACATAACCCAAAATAGCAGATGATTAAAAAAAAAACCAAAAAAAAAAACAACACCCAAATTTTCTTGGGACCTCATCCAGCATCTCATCTAGCAGACAATTACCCCACAAGGACATGACTCACCACAGAAAAAATCCCGTGTCTGAATTTAAAATAATGCTCTTGCAGCTTTGCCTATTAAGATAAGGCTTAGTCAGTTAGGTTTAACTTTCTGTTTATGTTTTACAAAGACAATTATAAATTATAAAATTAGTTGACTTACCTCCAAATGTTCCTATTGTAAGAGAGATGAACCACAGGATCTGGAAATGAATCTGGTATTAAAGATGAGGTTAACGGCAGAGAAGATAACTACTAGATGACTGTCTTACTCCTCCACCTATTGGAAGGGGATTCTTCAGCAGGTCTGGGTTCTGTTCCAGGCTATAGTCTCTTCTAACCACAGGCTTTTGTTGAAAAATTGCTGTCTTCTGCAGCCCAATGGCTACATCCTGCACATACTATGTCCATTCCAGATATTTTTAAATTTCAATAGTATCTTTCATCCCAGTCAAATCATCACTAAACATTTCTCCTAGTTGTATTTTTAAAGTCACCGTCAAAGTATATTTGTTAAACTTTTTGACTTCCAAGTAGAAACATGTTTAATTTTACTATTGTCCAAAGGCCTCTATCATATCAGCGTCTTTTATGTTTTTTATAAGTATCATTAGATATTGGAAACTGTGTCTAAGAAGGCATCTCTAGGAAACTGAGTTTAACTCTGTGGTGGATGTGGTTTCCATCTGGTCCAGACACCCTTTCCTGGCTGAGGATGTACTAATTCTCCAGCTTTGTGTTGATGTGAGGTGGATTTATGTGTCAACAGACACTGATATTTATACCAAAGTTTTAAACACACTTAGTACTTCATTAAGAACTATTACTTAATATTAACATTAATAATATTGCTGACTATTTTTATACTCCTGTCTTCTCTGTCCTTTAATGTCTTTATAATTGCAGTAAATGACAAAATATATATAAAAATAACCATAATTTTAAAAATAATAACAATTTTTATCGAGCAATACTTTGTGCTAAGTGTTTGCCATGCATGATCTCATTAAATAATACATGCATAGACAGAAATGTTCTCCATTCCACAGACAAGAAAAATAAAGTTTAGAGACATTTAGGAACTTGCCTTTGGTAACAGTGGATGGTTGAGCAGGGCTTCCCTTCCTTGCAGAGCAATGCTGACTCATTCCTGCACAAGCCTCAGCATCACTTGTAACACAATGTGGACGTGGTAGAGGTGGGCACTTGGAAAGATATTGAGCAAAAAATAGTGGTGGTGGTGGGGTTATTATACACACACACACACACACACACACAACAATGCAATCATTAATTAGTAAATATTTTTTCTCGTTCAAAGAACAAGAGAACAATTTAGATCTAAAGAAGCAGTTCTTAAAATATGGTCTGGGGACTCCACAGACCTTTTCAAGGGGTCTGAGGTCCAAATTATTTTTATAACAATACTGTGAGGTAAAAATCATTTCCATAATAATACTAAGACACTCACTTTCTCACAAGTGTGCCCACATTGGAATAACACAGACGCAGATATAAGAATAGAGCTGCCTTCTGTTAAGTCTTTAAATTTTTTTTTTATTGTTTTTGACAGAGAGAGAGAGAGAGAGAGATACAGACACAGGGAGAGAACTGAACTGGGGGCACCCCCCAGTTTAGCATATGGGTCCGCATGGGCCAGGGCCAGGATTCGATCCTTGATCCCTGGCGCTGCTAAGTGAGCGCTTAACCCACTGAGCCATCCCGGCTTCCCCTGTTAAGTCTTAATATTAAAGAGATCTGCAAAGATGGTAAAATTCTTCCAAATTACTTTTTTGAAATTGTAATTTTTTTCATAAAATTATTTTACTATATGTTTTAATATTTTTATTTTCAAATGATTTAAACAAATACTTAAAATTTTCCTTTTTATTTCTAACATAGTTAAGTACTGCCAGACATAACCCATATAAACAAAGCTTTTGGAGGTTCGCAATACATTTTAAATTTTAGTTCTGAGATTAGAGTTTGAAAAAGCTTTGTTCTGTAAATCAGTTGTAGAATACTATTATAGACTCAATTACTGAATGTATCATTTTCCAGAATTGTTTGAACATCCATGTCAAAAGTGAAAATGAACTTGGATGATTTGGTACTGCAGCTGTCAGAGCTAAGGTTAATTACCATATCATGAGAACACAAAACATCACTCCCTCATACATTTCCACTCACAGAGATCTGAATAATGTATCATGTAATGAAATCTGCTGTCAGAAAGGCTATGAGAAACCGAAATTTTCTTACTCCTTGAGAGTATGAAGAACAAGCTACACTAAAACTTGTTGCCTTAGAAATATAGAGCAATGTGACTTTTCAACTAAAATAGCACTCATTTTGATTTTCAACAACTACTTCCACACAAGAAACACTATAATCACTTTTGCAAGATCATGACCCTTCTCCCAACAACAAAAATTTGTGGATATATTGTTAGAGATGTATATTTAAGAGGCAGAAAGAGGGCACAGTGTATCTTGTGAATCAAGTTCTTTTATTTTTTTCATATATACTCCTTTGCTCCTCTTCTGAATCCCAGGACTCCTCCAAAAATGTCTTTGGTTTTTCTTCTTTACTTTTTTTAAGTACAATATTTAACATGAAAAGTAGAGAACAAAGGAGACATTTTAATACTGAGAAAACCACTTGTAATCATTAAGCCATATATAAAGTGATTCAAATCTTCAACTCAAAATGGGTTTTTAATTGGCATTGGTACTTCTATTATTATAAAATGAGTTGACAGAGATCTGTGAAAACTCTAATAACATTTGACAATAAAAGCACTATATAAGAGTTATTCTTCAGTTAACTATATAAGAGTTAATCATAAATATGATAATAGCCCAACAGCAGCATCCAGGTAAGTGAAGAGACCTCTAAGAACTAAAGTATTGTGTTCATCCTTCAGACACTTAGCTGGCACCTACTGAAGTATGAGTTGCTAAGCATATGAATAGGACATGTTTCCTGCCCTTGAGGTTCACAATCAGCCAGGGAAGATGCTACCTTCATAGTGGATTGTAACACAGTTAAGTGCCAGAAGGCTGTTGAAAATTATGCTCTGAGAAGAGTAGGTTGGGGAGTAGTGATAGATAAGTGGGATTTAGCTACACTGGTGGGGTAGGTGAGGCAATTTCGGTAGAGGGCCCTGTGTGTGCCAACAAAGTTCTTGCTGTCCCCTTGCATGTGTAGTGGCATAGTCACACACAGAACAGTGTGCTTGTACAAGTGTATGTGTGCATGCAGAGGGTGGAGTTGAGGAAGAGGTAAGGCTAGAAAGGCACACTCACCACAGATAAATTGGACATTAGTTGAAAATTATCCATATAGATTAATAAAAAATAACCAATGGACCTCATCCAGCCTCTCATCTATCAGACAATTACCCCACAAGGGCACGATTCTCACCACAGAAAGGATCCAGTGCCTGAGTTAAAAATAACGCTCTTGCAGCTTTGCCTATTAAGATTTATACCACACGGGTCATTCAATGAAGAGAAAAGCTTCTTTTAAAATATTAAATATTAAACTTAAAATTATTTACAATCTAAGACATTTGTATTACAATATTCCCACAAAGTAATATATGATTTAATTTAATCTATACAAACCATATTCAATTATTCAGATACTAGTTTCTGAAAGTTCTCAGAATACACATCTAGTTAACTAAGGAAAAGATAAGTTTTAGAAATAAAAGCATGCTTCTAAATGACTATTAATACTTCTATTTGAGATTGGACTACTTTTTGAGATGTTGTCCCAACCTAGTTGTAAGGATAAGGTCATCCAATATAATTACAATAGGCTACTCTACATTTTTCCTGTCTGAGTGACTAGGCATGCAAGTATGTGAGTAAACTATAACCCAAAGTCATACTATACTTCAACTTCTATGGAGAATCATAGCAAAACTTTTAAAAGAATTTCATTTCATATTTTAATAGAAAGTTCATCTTTTTCTTTTTGCAATATGGAATTTCAGTTTATTTGACAGTAGCCACAGAGTCCCAAGTTTAATGACAGTTGATTAAAATTGTTCTTTTTCTCCCTTGTTTTTAATTTATTGCTGCATTATCAAAACTATCTCTCCATGGAAAGCATTTCTCACCTGAATGTTTTTAATTTTTCAATATTTTGTATGTGCTATGTGTATCACTGACTTTTTCCCCTAAAAAATAACCAGAGAGAAAGATTATGTTTCCATTTTCTTTGTTCAAGGTATTTATTGCATCTCAGAGGGCATACATGCACTGGGTTTTTAAACTGAAATACAAAGAAAGCCATTTTGAAATTGGTTTTAGGTAATTTTTCCCCATTACAGTGTATGTTATCCCCACAGTAAATTCAGATACAACCACTTTTAAATGGTACCATACATCTATTAAATAATTTCAAAAATAGGCAAACACCTTTCCAACCCAATATGCTTTTACGAAGAGCTGCCAAGCTACTAGCAACACTGATCAACAGTGACCTCATTTATGCATCAAAATCTTAAGCTAAGCCATCAGCACAGACAGTATGACAACAAATAAAAAATTAAAGAATACAGTATATACAGTAAAGAATACAATTATCTGAATTAGTTTAAATTCTAATCACAATGGTACAACAAAATCTACTTTGAGCTCAAGTGAGCGATGGAAGAACAACTAGTCTACAGAACACACAAAGAAATACTAAATTAACAGATGTACATAAAATCCACAACAAAATAAAAATATTTGCAGTAGTCTTTAAATTACAGATATACCTTGGGGTGCCTTCATAATATCAACTTGTATAGCACATCTCTAATTGCATTTTCATAGACATGATAAAAATGGACCCTTTATTTTTCAGTGCATTTAATCAAGAATGAATAAATAGGTCAATTTAGATGCAAAACCTGTCAAATATAATTAAAATATATATTATAATATAGCAGTGATTAAATATGGAATTCTTTCCATATTATTATTTTTCATTCTTGATAAGGTAGTTTCAAGGAGAAATATTTATTATGGACATTAACCTTTATATTTTTTAAAATAAAATTTCTTAACATATACAGTGCCACAAAAATAAACATTTCTCACAACAGTTGAAGTTCCTGTGATTGGAAAAATGTACTCCACACTGAAAAAAGTTTTGTATATTTAAGTGTTTTCCTTACCATTTGATAGTATCACACTATGTTTGAGATACAGAAGAAAAGAGAATTTATGGAGAGAGTTTAGGTTTGTCCAAAAGTTATATATACATTGAAACCTTCAAAAACACAGACATATCCTTCCAAATGGCTCACCACACCACAGCTGCATCATCTGTCCATGGGTGAAATCCAGAAAAGCACTGAAGGCATCAGAAATATCCATTCATTGTTTACATCATACAACACACAAATAACCCAAATACACTATGATTCTGGGAGTAGGGATAACAGCTAAGGTAGTACACATTCCTAATGTTCACTTGCACAGCTGTGCTACACATTTCGGAAGAGAAGTTATGAATAAGCATTGGGTTTGGTACCGGTGGCTCACTTTGTAACTCTGAGAATCAATCTTATTTGAAGTCTTCAAACTCATTATTTTTTTTTCTATTCAGTCACAAAAATTGCAGCTGTAAAGGAAAAAAGCACTGAATCAAAAAACAGTATTGCATACTCCTCAAACATTTTTCTTCCCTTGCCATGTTACTTCACAGTTAGTATAAAAAGATTTCTATATTACCAAATTCACATTTGTTACTTTAGCAATTCTTTAAAACAAGTTTATATTTCAATGCAAAAAGTTTTAAAACCCTTTAAAGTATAGCTTTGTTTTAGAAAAAAACTATATCAGCAAATTTGAAATTTGGATATTTATAAACCTGTTTTGATTCAGCATTCAGTTCCAATTAAGAACAGCTAACCTTTATAAAAAGGCAGTGCAAAAAAAAAACAATGTCAGTGATGTCCATCATCATCACTTACAGTGTTTAATGGCTCACCAAACAGTTGAACAAGTGACAGTAGAAGAAAAGGGAGATATTCCTAGTGATTTAATCCCTCATTTACTCTATGCCCCACTTATTTCCTTGGTTTATCAGACCAAGCTTCACCAGTCATCTTTGCCAAGAAACATTTCCTGAGATCCTAAGGCTTAGCCCTATGGGTAACTCTTCCTTACAAAATAGTGTGTGTCTCCTCTCTTGATTGCGACTCTTTAAGGGCAGGGACTGGCACAGAGTTCTCTGTTTTGGGTACTTATCAGTGTTCCTGGCATACAGCAAGAGCAATATTTGCTGAATAAGAGGAAAATGAAAGGCTGCTCTATGCAGTATCCTTGGTCATGCCTTAAACTTCAATTGCTAAAATAAGTGCTCATTGTCTTACTTATGCCTAATCAACCCAGTCCAATCCAAAGTAGAAAATAAAAGTTGGGTACAACGAGAAATTACTTGGCTGAAATGTCAAAGTCTTAAAATGACAAATTATTAATCCTATATAAAAAAATCATAAAATAGTAATTCAAAATATCTTAGTATGCATAAGAGAAAGTTAAAAAATATGTAGGTATAAATGTGTAATAAAAATAATGCTGGAAAAGGTTCAAAAACTTTGACTTACTACTAGACTTACTACTCTTCCAGTATGACCTTAGGCTAATTACTTAATGCTTAGGATCAGTTCCTTTAGTTGTGAAATGGAGACAAAAGTATATGGCTAGTTTATCTCACAGGATCTGATCTCCTACAGAGATGATCAAAGAAGTTGATGACTGGGAAGTAGATAGGAAAAGTTCTGTATAAATGAAAAGGAGCAACACTACTGTTCATCCTCATTCAGCAAGTGCTGGGGTTAACTGAAAACGTTTTCCTTCATCAGTTTCCTTTTATGAGTTCACTATTTAATCATCTCGTAAATTATATTAGAAATTTAAAGCTAGAAAGTTAAAATTTGAAATTCTGCTTGAATGCAGAAAAGTAAAGGAGAATAATTTAAGCTTTATTTGATGAGGCCAAAATAGGATAAATAAAATAAAAATACAATAGGTAGTCACTATATTCTTAGATGCTTTATAAATACAATTTATAAATGTTATATTTCTATAAATTCCAGTGCTCATGTAATAAAGTAGCAATTTTCTAATTACCAAGTAGCTTGAGCAAACTTTTTGCTTTATCAGTATAATTTCTCAGCTTTTCAGTGCAAGGATAATTTGGAGGTTTCTCTTCATATTAGTTTTATATACTGAGATTAAAAAAAAAACATTGATAATTTTAATATTGATTTAAAAAGTATAAATACTCAAATTATTATTTACATATATTCAAAACACATAAGTACAAATAACATACCTGAAATATACCTGAAACATCTAAGCATTGCATAGGTCATTATTACAAGCCCATAGGAAAAGCTCAATATTAGATACCTTAAATTGTTTACAAGAAATCCTTGATGTTAAGATCTGCTAATGGGTCCTTTGCTGGAGGTTTCTTGGGACTCTGAGTGGCAGGTGTAGGACTTGGAGAAAGCTAATGGGGAAAAGCCAGCCCAAGAGAGCAGAAATATAAAGCAAAAGGGAGATAAATAAGCATTAGGCAGAGCACTTACCACAGAAGACAAACATGCAGAAGATTAGATGGCTAAAGGTTCACAAAATCTACTTTGTTCTACTTAGTCACAGTGTTGGGTATAATTTTGGATTTGTAAAAGACATGTCAAATGATATTTAGCTTTCCTGAAATTCTTTGACATCATATATAGCCAAAGTAAAATTTGAGGACTCTGGTAGAACAATTATGGATATGAGTTAGAGAAGATGTGAAAAACTAGTCATATAAAGATATTATGAATACATAGTAAACAAAACATTAATTTTTTCTATACAAAAGCATTTTGACTTTCAGTTATTAGTACCACTAAACTAGTACAGGAATTTAAGTGACTTTTCTGATAGTGAGAGTGAGTGTGAAGGTAAAAATGAAAGAAAACAGTTTGCAGAAAGCCACATAGGATATCACTTAAAATTATTGGCTAAATATACTACAATTTCACATCAAGTATTTTAAGTGAAAACTAGTCACGTTTGTCTCAAATGAGCAAATAGTTTCCTAGTTATGTCACTAAATTCCAACATTGCCTGTTTAGTTTGTAAGAAAGACTAATTATTAATACTATAGAAAAGAATCATACCTAACTTGCAGCAAAGCAACAAAGAATTCACGTACTTTATTTCTGTTTAACACCTAAATTATTTCATTGTGTGGCAAAAATAAATTCTGGGAGCAGGTTTTTATTTTTTTAGGAATGTTAGGGTACAAAGCCTTTGCAAAGGTCCGTAATCTATATAGAGTAATAACTGACATGTATCTTTTGAGTCCAATTAATCTCCTATACTCATAATATGATGGAATTCTCAATAATCTGTGATTGTGGGGCAGAGATGTATGTTTTTATTGGTTCAGTAAACAAAGCCTCAGAAGTAAGGATTTTCAGATTTGTTCCTATGTCCAGAAACTGCTGTCTGACTACAAAATCTATCAGTCAAATTTCCATTTTTAAAACTTGATTCATACCTCATGGAAAGATCAGGAAAAAATATATGTAAGCACTGAAGTTCTTTGGAAGATAAAAAAAACTCAAAGATTAGTCCATAGTTAAAAATTAGGTGAGATGAAAGAACATCATGATACTAACCAATTGAGGAATAACGGAATAGTTCAGGCATCAGTAATGAAAAGCCGGTTTGTTTTCTGATGCTACAAAGTTGTTTGTTTTATTATCTAGTATAATCAACTATGCTTCTTCTCTGAAACAGGATATAAAATCTAAAAATTGTATAAATATGGCATGCTATATCTTAAATTACTATAAATTTGATTAAATGATGGAAACACTGTGTTTCCAAAACCTTCATCATTCTCCCTATAAACAACTCTAGGCAGGGTTCATTATTCTCAAAGCAAGCTAGACAATTTCTCATAAAGACAGTGCTTTGATTATGGCATTAAAGGCCAGGGTTTCTCTTTGAACACCTACCATTCTCTCTCTTGGTCATTGTGGCTTCTGACAGGTTAAAGTAAAGAATTGAAAGCAATTTTGAGAATACCAGTAGTTAGAAAATGGGTTTAGAGGTGATTCAGGGAAGCAAAAAAGGGGATTAATGGTAGGCTGACCAGACATACTGTTTTAAATGGGACAGAAAACAATGGTATTGTCCCATTTCAAACGGTCAGCCTACTAACACTTTGAATTTAGCCCTGTGAGACTAGACTGACCATTGGAAATGAGACAGCACTGTTGTTTTCTGTCTTGTTTAAAACTGTATGTCTGGTCAGCCTAATTAATGTATACTCAGAAAGTTCACAGAACTATGAATAAGACAATATAAATGCCTATTTGGTTAGTTAAAAATAAAGAAGTGAAACCATTTATTCATATTGTTAAAATGTATTTGAGTTATTTATTTTGGTTTGTTCAGCACAGTGCTAATAAAGTTATAACTCAGAGTTCTGATTCTATCCAAGTCAATTTATCACGGTGAAAATCTGTTTGGTTCTACACATACTTCCACCTTGGCCAGAACATTTGTAAGAGGAATTAAGAAAAGCTGACACATGACTATCATCCAAAAGCAGTTCAATAAATTGCCTATATTTTAGCACCTTTGTAAATGAAGGTAGCATATTGTATAGTAAGACAAGTTTGCCCTTTGTCCTGGGTCCTTCAGGTAATGTGTAATCCCTTGGCGTTTTTTTGAATGATAGGAATGTCTTTGTTATTCAGGGTGGTTTTGTGGGAGCACACCCGATAGTTTATGCTAACGAGATATCTCAGAATGAGGGTTAGCCACGACAGAAAGACTAACATTGCAATTAAAGAGTTGGGTCTTCAGGCCACATGACATTAGCCTGACTTTAAGGAGGGAGAGGGGCTGGACACTGAGTTAAATCGCATTGGTAATAATTCAGTCTTTCCTATACAATGAAACCTCAACGAAAACTCTGCACACTGAGGATCAGGTTAGCTTCCTGGGTTGGCGATATTGCATACAAATTGTCACATATTGGTGCCAGGTGGGTAACAAATCCCTGAAAACAAAGAAGCTTTATGCTTGGAACCCTCCCAGAATTTATCCTGTGCATCTTGTCTCTGGGCTAGATCTAATTTATATGTTTTGCTATAATAAGACTGTAATTGAAAGTTGGTGTGTTCCTGAGTTCTGTGAGTCATTCTAGGAAGTTGTCTAATTGAGGGTGGTCCTGGGAACCCTCAAATTTGTAGGCAGATGATCTGAGGTGAGGGTGGCCCATGGGACTTCTAAACTCATGGTGGGTGGTGGGTGTCTAAATAGATACTTTATTTTTTTTTTTTAGGATCAGAAAGGCCTGATTTTATTTTTTTCTTTTTAAACATGTAGTATGTTAGGGCATTGGTCAGGAGGAACGGGACTCTGAATCTTATGATGGAGATACATGGAAATAGATAAGATTAAGGAATTTCAGACCTTTAATCTAAATAGATACTTTAAATGCCTAGTTGTTCTCAGGAACCGTTCTGAATTCAGTAGGAGAGGAATGGAGGGACCTTAGAACAATAGTTATTTCTATAATTTTCTTCCATATCTCATGCTATTGCTAAACTGTCTTCCATGTTACCTTTATTTCTGAAACAACAGATATGAGGATTACATTAGGTAAAACATTTTAAAACAGTTTCACATGACAGTTTTATACTTATAAATTATTGTCATTATTTTGTGGCCATATAAAAAACTGACCTGTGTGCCAGGTACAGCGGAGGCTCCGAAGGGTGGCCGCATCATGGGCTGTGCAAACATGACTGGCTGCTGAGGCATCATGGGCATGCCCGTCCCAGCAGGAGGCTGAAAAGGAGAAGTTGCTCGCATGAGTGGAATTCACTATGGCAATGCACTGATATTTATCTCTTTAATATGCTTCTGAATATTTTTGAGGAGTTTGGGTCTGTGCGGGAGTATATATAATATGTAATTTTGAACAATGGGTATTGTGAGGCTGGCAGGTAGCACAGAATCAATGAGGTGTAGCAGAAGCTTGGCTAGTCACATGACATCCTCATCCCAGCCAGGTTTTGTTGTTGTTTAGTTATCTTCATAAGCAGACTTTTTTTTTTTTAAAGATTTATTTTATTGTTTTGAGAGGAGAGGGTGGGGGGGAATCACCTGACTTCCACTGAGCAAGCACTTTAACAGTTTCAGGGTCATATTGGTACATCCATATTTTATCACCAATGATAAC
>PVKE010016207.1:0-32314 GCA_004027555.1 Craseonycteris thonglongyai
ACTGTGTTATTTGACAACTGTAGGTCTTGTATCGCCGACATAATCTCACGCTTGTTAGAATATTCCTCAAACAAACAATCAGCAACAGTCAGAAATGCTTCTTTTAACAATTCACCATCCTGGAAAGGTTTTTTCTTCTTTGCGAGCATGTGAGAAATTTTAAAAGAAACAATGGTTGCCTTTTTAGATTTTTCCACATGTCTAGTGAAAACAGTCTGTTGAGTAGTTCAACTTCATTTGAGTTGATTTATTTTTTTCTTTCTTACTTCAGATTTAAGTGGATAATTCGTATCAAAAGTGGTATGACTTGTCTGAAAGTGACGTTCAGCATTATGTTTTTTGGCACTGCAATACTACTGCCACACAACAGGCAAACGCATTTACCTTTTAAATTAATGAAACAATATGATTCCTCCCAGTCTGTGTTAAAATTATAGGTTCGTTTTCTCTTATTTGGTCCATTCATTTTAGGACTAAAAAAATAAAAATAAACATAGTTATAGAACTACAATATCATATCAAATTGCCACCATAATAATAGATTACCTACCTCGCTTTTAGTTCATTTAAAATTGAATATATCAAAACACTGTGATCCTAGCTCACCGTCACAACCCGATCAGTCCAGCAACTGCAATCAAAATGGCAACGTCGCGTCTCCCGGTTGGGGGGAGGAGAGTTTAAAGAGCGCAGCGGCTAAACAAGACGCGACATGTACAAAGGCGAAAGCTAGGGAAACACTTATACATACAATATCGCAAACATACCAACGAATATAATAAACCTGTGTAGATACTCAAACAATATTTTAAAATTCTAACAAATGTATACAAATAAATTATAGTTTTACTTACCATATTTTCCGGTGTATAAGACGACTGGGCATATAAGATGACCCCCTAATTTTACAGTTAAAACATAGGTTTAGGCCTATATTCGCTGTATAAGACTACCCCCCACTTCCGAGGCTGTAGTCTTATACAGCGAATATAGGCCTAAACCTATGTTTTAACTGTAAAATTAGGGGGTCATCTTATACGCCCGGTTGTCTTATACGTCGGAAAATACGGTAGTGTTTATGAAAAACTTCTGATGCAGTCAAATAATGGTGGGCACACACAAATCGGGCCATGGGCGCCATGGTGCCCGCGGGCACAGGGTTGACAATCCCTGTCCTAGAGCATATAGACTGAGTATGGGGACATCAGGTGGTTTTAATATGGAATGACAAGTTTACTTTTGGGAAAGGTTAGGATCCAGGGATGTTTTACCTTTTGGCTTTCCTGGACCACACTAGAAGAAGAATTGTCTTTGGCCACATATAAAACACACTAACACTAACAATAGCTCATGAGCTAAAAAAAGAATCTCATGATGTTTTAAGAAAGTTTACAAATCTGTGTTGGGTCACATTCAAAACTGTCCTGGGCCACATGCAGCCCACACGCCACGGGTTGGACAGGCTTGGTTTAGATGTTAATAACACAGACTTTGGAGATTAACAAAATCATTCCAGAATAATTGATATCTAAGTGAGAAGGTACAAAGTGATGGATTGGAGTTCAAAGGCTGAAGCCAGATCACCTTAGTTCAAATCCAAGCCTGCAACCTATTAATCATGTGACCTCCAGCAAGTGAATTTGTGTCTTTGAGCCTTATTATCTCTCTGTAAAATGAAGAAGTAGGCGATACCAGGATGGCTCAACAGGTTGAGCACTTGCTTTGTAGCCCTGGGGTCCAAGGATTGAGTCCTGGGCCTGGCTTGTGCAGACCCATATACTGAATTGGGGTGTGGCTCCCAGTTTGGTTCTTGCTGGGCTGAGCTTCCCATGCAGGAGGCCCCGAGTTCAGCCTCCAGCTCACAGATGTGTGCCTCCCATGAAGGAGGACTCCCCACCCCAGCCCAGTTCCTGCTCTGCACTCCACCCCCACACCACCGCCCACATATGTGGAATGAAACCATGTCACAGTTAATAATGTATAACTATGGCAACTGCTCTGGGCCCTTCCCACTTCTCTCTCCCTCTCTCTCCTTCTCTCAAAACAATGAAATAAATATTAAACAATAAAATTTCAGTCAGTATAGAGAGTTACAAAGAAAGGTGTGTTTGACCAGCAAAGCTCCTTTGTAGCCCTCTCAAAATCACCACTTCAAAATTCCTAAATGACCATTAAGAATTTCAAGAATAAGTCAATTATTCTTATTCACATACTGGAGTAAAATACTAAAAATGAAAAATCTACAATTACATGGGGTAAAATAAATGAACATACCAATCTAATGTTCATCAAAAGAAGCCAGGTACAAAAGAGCACAAACTGTATAATTTCATGTTGAAGAAAAGCAAGCAGAATGAATCCATGGGTTAGAAGTTGAGGCTGGGTTAACCTTGGTGGTAGGAACATGAAGGGCTCAGAGGAGACTTCCGGGATCCTGGTAACGTAGTGCTGCTTAATCTGAATTATAGTTACATGGAGAGTTCAACTTGTGAAAAGTCATTGACCTCCATTTTTGTAATATATAACTCTTCTTGTATTTATTACTTTGCAGTAACCTGTTTTTGAAGTAGATCATTCAAAGTTTGACTATGAGTTTGGCCTAATTAAAATCAGCTAGCTAGAAATAAGAGAAAAGCAAATGAATATGCCAAAGACCAGAAAGTGTTTAGATTAATATGGCAATGTTGATGGTGGTTAGTGGTGTTTGGATTTGTCTGGTTTGCTGTATTTTTCCCCCACTTGGAATTCATAGATTTCAGAAAATGAGCTGTAGAGTTTTCACTGGGCCTACCTCAATCAGTCCCTATTGCCACGGGTCAGGCAGTTCCCCGAGGCACGTTCTTCTCCAGGGCTCTGGTGGGTTCTGTTTTCACTCACTCTGTTGATAAAATTCTAGGAGCCCAGAACACAAAGAAGCTTCAAGTGACTGGTAAGTTAAGTAAATGCTTCTTCATCTCTTATGCCTTCTTTTCCCATTTTGCTTACAGTCGGGCATATCCTAAAGGTATGTGAACTTTCTTTCACAGAGCATTTACTGTGTGTCATAGAGCACAGTCCCTCGATACAAGAAAAGAATAACTAACTTATTTATTAGCATTTGAAGGAAACTTTTGACAGTTATTTGAAATTGATTGTAAATGCTATGGAATTATGGCTGTTTTTTTCTTCTCTTTCTAGCAATAAGCTTCATTTTACCAATATATATTTTTCATTAAACAGTACCACATAAGAATTGAAATGTCTTCTCCAATAGAAAAGACAAGATTCCTTTTTCTTTACATTCTTTCTACTCAGCATACTATCTTCCTAGGATGGACTGACAATTTTTAAAAATAATCCAACATAAAGAATAATTAAATACATAAATATGTATACAAATATTAGACATAGGAAAGAAGATAACTGTTATGTAGTTAGTAAATGATATAGATAGGTAGAGGATGATAGGAATAGATAGATGATAGATAATAGATAGATGATAAATAGAGATAGATAGATAAATAGATAGATGATGAATAGGAGGTATAATAAAAATATGGTGACTGTTTAAATTTATTACAGTAAAAAACACATTACCATTAATCTTCCTCAGAATACACCCCCCTCACTTCGGACGCACTTATCCCACTTATTGTTCTTGCCACTTTCTGAAGCAATTCTGGAAATTCTCTTTTGTGAGTGTTTTTATTTGCTCTGTTGTGTCTACCTCAATGTCCTGAATCAATTCAAATCAATTTACAATTCATGGTCATTTTGACTTTGGGGACTAGTGAGAAATGGCATGGTGCCAAATACGGTGAATAAGCTGTATCAGGACACACTGTAATGTTTTTATTTGACAGAAATGTATGTTATTGCTTTGTTAATGATTTCTGATTTATGGCACACTTTAAACCGTACCTTCTCTCAGCCATAGCTCACAACCAACTGACTGCACTAAACAAGTTGAAACTTGACACATACTGTTACTAAGGTTTGTCGTCCTCTTTCCTCTATCAAGTATCCCTGCCAACCATTGGATGGCACTCAGCAGCAGCATTCACCATTATTGTATTTTTTTATCACACCTTGTAGATAGATAGATGATAGATAGATAGATACATACATACATACATACGTACATAAAGTAGGTACTTCTATTTTCCAAATAAATGGGCACAGGCAGCAACTCTTTGGGTATGGTCCACCAAAGAATGAGGGTCAAGTATATTGTGTAAAGGAGAGTTTACTCTGGGTGGTGAATACACAATGCAATATACAAATGATGTATTATAGAACTGTATGCTTGAAACCTATATAATTTTATTTATAAATAAATATCACTTCAGTCAAATTAATAAATTTCTTAAAAGAATGGTTATTTTTCTTTAGAAAAAAAAAATTTCCAAAGTACTTTTTTTGAATCAGTCTTGTAACCAAACACTCATTTCCTTTAAAATGTAGAGACTTTATCCAGACTTGTACAAACATCTCCAAATAAAAGCCTGATTCTGCTCACACTTTTTGATGCCACGCTTCACAAATGGGACAGTTGTCAAAACACCATCACTGGTTACGTTATTATTCTTATATAGTATGAAGGTTAAAACATTCAAATAATTTATTGATTTTATATATGAATACACACACACACACACGCACACACACACACACACATTTGGGCATATGCTATTTAAAATAATAGTATAGGACACAGTGCTGCTCTGCTCTATACTTGCATTGCAAAGGACAGGGACATAGAAAATCTGATCCCTCTCCAGGTGGCACAGGTTATGTGACCCATCAAAGTATTGTTTGAAAGCTATCCTCTGGTTTCCATTAGAAGGCACATTTCCCGGATTGTGAGTAGGTGGTAGCCTCCAGACTTATAGCCCCATCCCTCCTATTATATGTTATACCCATTATGTAAAGCCCAGCTTCAGTTTTATTTTTTCTCTTGCTCTAAGAACCATTCCTTAGCTGATAGATTTAAGCCCACAAATACTGCTCACTCCTCTGGGTCCTTCATATTTTAGATCTTGGAGGCCCCAAGATGATTAGAACCTAATAAAATGCCTGTTGTACAGCAGACTTTCAATAAATGATTGTTAATGGACAATTACAATATCTCACCCAATCTCATTTCACAATTGAGGACCAGGTACGTTCATTGACTTTCTGAAGCTGAGTTAGGCAAAAATGGATCTTGAAAATCAGATTTTCTAATTTTTAATTTGGGGTTATTTCACACCATGAGTCATTTCTACCTGTAAATAAGTTTTGCCTTCCCCATTACTTTGGTCACTTATGTCTCTTAAATAAAATTTGTCAGAATTTTCTTTTTAATTTAGTTTATTATTTTTGACAGAGACAGACAGAGAGAAAGAGAGAGAGAGAAAAAGAGAAGGGGGAGGGCCCTCATCAGTTTTCCACGTGGCTTCATCCACACAGGTGGGCAGGGGCTGCACAGGGCAGGAACTGGGTTGGGGGCCTCCCGCATGAGACACATGCTCCCTCGAGCTGGGGGCTGAACCAGGTGGTGAGAACTGAACTAGGGACCTCCTGCATGGGACGCACACCCCAATTCAGCATGTGGGTCCACGTGGGCTGGGGGTGGGATTCGATCCTCAGTCCCCAGGGCTGCAAAGCAAGTGACCCAACCCACTGAGCCATCCAGGCATCCCAAATTTGTCAGATTTTATAATCTCATTTATAACCCCTTTATAGGCTATAATCTTCCAAAGGGTAAAACTATACTTTTATCTCTGTGTTGCAATTGAAACATTCATGGTTTTTTTGTTTATGGTGTATGTATGTATGTGTGTGCATGCACGCACACATGTATAGTCACTGTGAGCAAAACTGAGTTTATAGTAGGGGACAGTTGAAACTCTTTCCCAAACAGACAATTTTATTTAGTAAGAGCTTAGACAATTCTTTCTCAAGTACCAGAAAGTTGAATGATTTTTACCCCTCCTCAAAAGGACTCACAAGAGGGAGATAATAAACAAAGCTGATATACAATATAAAAATGGAAAACATTTATTTACAAAGTTTGTATAACCCCAAAATTGCAAAATTACCTCATGTGAATGAGGCTATATGATTGGTAAGGAAGTATGTAAGAGGCTACATTTAACTTGGTCACAAAAGTATGTAAATTTTATAGTATGTTCACGTTACATCATTATTAGGTTTAATAGTACCCAATTGGAAATGTGGGCCCATCCTCAATGTTCCATGTACTTTATCAGGTAATGGTACCTTTTTAATACCAAAGATACTCTAATAAGGCTTACTACCACAACAGCTAAATATTTATTTGGTTGACACCAAAACTGTCATGCAAGGAAACATAGCCAGTCGTCCAGGATTGCCATATTTTGAACTACCAGTATACCATTTGCATAAGAAACAAGAACCACAAGAATGCCAGGAGGCCTAATTAACTCACTTGCTATTAAGACTTTTTAGATTAGAATAATATGGGAGACAGTAAACTGTGATGCAACAACACTCTAACTCATCTCTTCCTTCTTTCTCAGAAATCAAAACAATAGCAAGTCAAAGGTTGTTTTAAAAAACCCAAATTGTCTAAGACAGCATAAGGTTAAAAACAGCATGTTTTTCTTTGCCCCTGGGCAAGTAGAATGTGTTCCTGCTGGCACAGGACTACCTACCTTCAGGACTTTCTACTTGGGAATATTTAAAAATCTGAGAACAATTAGAGAGCAAGAATCCATTCTTGTCTACAGGAATTGGGGTTTTAAACTTCCAGCTGTACTTTTGGAAATTGCACAGGTCTCAAGTGAAAATTACAAAGGTCTTGATCATAGAGTTGGGCTATCCAATAAGACAATTTGCCAAAGTATAAAGTTGTGTGTGTTATGGTACAAAAAAACTAAGACAAAATTATCTCAAAAGCAGGGAAAAATCCCCAGAGGATCTCAAATAAAAGCCCTGAGCAACCACACCTTAGTGGCCTAAATGAACCATCGGCTAAATCTTACCCACCTGGCACTCAGCCCCAACCTAGGCCAGTCCAAGGTTGGATAAAGATGATTTCATTCTAGCAACCAGCTTAGCAAAGAAAGGAAAAGTCCTTTCTGGTGGAAGATAACATTATCTGAAACTTTTTAAACAGAATTCCCAGGTTCAATAAAACCTCTACACATACAGAAAGATAGAGTTATATAGTAGACAACCAAGATAATAATATAAAATAAAAATGGATCCACAAATTTTAATTATTAGAATTAGCAGACAAGGAACTTTTTAATTTGTCCATGAAAATAGAGAAAATTATGGACAAAATAGACAAAAGTTATAACATTTCAATTAGAATTGCAACCTAAAAAAAGAAGCAAATGAGCATGCTGGAATTAAAAACCAATGTATTGATCTAAAATGAACACATATAATAGCAGATTGGACATCACAGAATTAATGAAGTGAAAGATTGCTCAATAGAAAACATCTGTACTAAAACACAACAGAAAAAAATAACAATAGACTAATAGGACACCTACAAACAGTATAATGTGTTTAATGTGTCTACAAGGAGAGAACAAAAAAACCCACAATATTTAAATAAATGATGTGCAATTATTTTATAATACATTTTATTAATATTATAGGTATTAATATTTATAATAAAAATTAATTTCCAGATCCACAAATCTCCATAAACTCCAAAAATAATAAATTCAAAGAAGAGATCACATGTTTTTATGGCACTGGGAGAAAGGAAGTCGTTACCTCATGTGCTTAAGCTGGAGACCTTGGAGGGATAACTGATCCCATTACTGAGTATCTTCCAATGTGAGCTGCCACTGTTTACAGAAAACAGCATTCATAATCTGTTCTCTTTCTGGGCTTTGTTATCTGCGAGTGATAAAGGTTTCAGTTTTCTCTTCTCTCTTGCCTTTTGTCCTGGCTGCAATTTCTGTTTTGGCATTATCTCACCTTTCCCACAGCTCTCCCTATAGCAGGCATATTTGTTGCCTGCATAATAATTAACAGAGACCATGGAATTCCAAACTTGAACTCTCCACTACTGGCAATGCAATTCCCTGCTCTTAGCTCAGTTGACTCAATGTCAATGCCGAAGTACTCTGCACTGTTATCTTCCTTCAGAGTCCAAAAGTGGGAGATGGCTGGAGCCCTTCATATCTGTGTTTCATGATATATCTTCTCACACCAGGTGGAATCAGTCCCATGTTTGACCATGTACTATCTGCTTCTGCCCCTTCTCTTTATCCTTTAATCTTCTGAGAGAGTTGGACTTCTTCCAATTATTTCCACTTTGTCTTTTTTCTTGAATTCTGCCTCACAAACCATGAGAGAAAATCTGTTGTCCAGAATCCAAACTGATTCTTAATGTATTAAAGAAGATTTTATACCAAATCCTACACTAAGTGTCAGAAAATGAAGACAAAATCTTTCTCTTTCCATGCCTGCACTAACATTCTGAATCTTATTCCTAATGCAGAGGGTTGTCTTGACCTGACTGTAAATGTGCTACACGAAAAAAATACAAAAGAGGAAAAACCATTAATATTTTTACAAAATATTATATATCCCAATACTTACATCTACTTTTCTAATGATTACATAGGATAATTAGAAGCACATCCTATTTGAAAGGAAAGGCAAGAGCTATTTTTAATATCTCCAAAGTCATCTTTCACAAGTAAACATTATTTTCAAGCTGTAGACAATCATGACAAGTATGACAATCATGTTATATTTAGCAATCTTAAATTATGTTTCTGCTTCTACATTATAAGTAGACTCATAAGAATTTTAAAAATGCCTAAATTAGAAATAAATAGTTCCCTCCTCTTGTTCTTCTATTGGTGTAAAACACCCAGATAGACATTTCTTGAAACTTTTCAACAAATCCAAGTTAAATAAATTAAAACACCTAATATATTTTGTATTATCTATTATCTGTGCCTGGGGTTAAGGATAAGAATTATGCTAATGATTGATTAGTAAATAACTAATCCATTTACTTGGCTTTTTGATGAAAATATTGGTTTAAATGTATTTTTATAAGAAGACAGGTTAGAGGAGCTACTTTTCTTATTGAGGTTTCAACTGTCTACTCCTATGGCTACTTTTTCCTTATTCTGCCCGGTTTTTCTAGTCTTAGTTTCCCAGTAGGTATCTTTCACATTCTCTCTCCTGCGAATTTTTCTCTCAGTTTTATAGAGGCCCAATAAGCTTGTAAAAATAAGAGAAAACTGTAACAAGCTTTAGTAGTACAAAGACCTCTAAAATTGCCTCATATGACATTACATATAATGAAGTCCCAGAAGCACGCAGAATGGTTATACATAAACATAGCTATAACCTCTCCTCTTACATGTGAGTTGTATTTGCAGTATTGAAGAACTCTGGGGCAAACTGAATGTGGAACACATGGGGTTAGCCTTGAAGATATTAGTGAATTCTCGGGTGGTACAGATCACCTTCAGCTTGTGTGCACTGAACTGCAGGGCAAAGAACTGTCCATCTGTGGCTTTCTATGGAGGCACCTCAAAGTACTACTGAGCTATCTACTACGCCTGTGCCTTCAAAACAGACAACTGACAGTCTCTGAAAATCCCGCTCCTAACAAGCTCTGAGAAGGTACTTTAAATAAAATTCACACACAGAAAGATAGCCTTACAGGCGATTTCTGAATGTTTTCTGGGGAAAAGTCAGAGTACTGGTGCTGGAGGTGTGAGAGTTGAAATGTGATAGATGTATAGTTTGTAATATGACTCATTTCTATAGTACATAAGTCTGTGCTATACTACAGTTCTGTAGTTCTATAATACACAGGCACTTCAACCAAAACCTGACATTGAATTGGTAGCTAGTATTTGAGGGTTGTCCGGAAACAATCTAGCCATTAGCAATATAATGAGAACTGTTACATGGCTGGACACTTTCCGGACAGCCCTCATGTAAGTTCTGCCTCTTTCCTCTCAGCTGTCTTATCCACATATGTGTTTCAAAATGATTCATTAAAGTTTACCCATGGTCTAACAAGGAAAAACCAAAAAGCTAATCAGTTAAGCTGTTTGTATCTCTGATTTAGAGAAAAGCTCCATAAACTTCCCTGAAGGAGATAGTAGTATCAGGCAGACATAAGTTTACATCTCCACTCATCATTTTACCAGATGAGGGTCTCCAGCTTCAGCTTTTTCATTTTGAAAATGAGAAATATATTATCTATTTTAAAACTCCATCCTGAGTATGAAAGAAAAGATATAAATTGTACCTAGCTTACCATTTTTCCTCAGTAAGAAAGATGTTATTATTTTAATTTTCTTCCTCTTATATAATTAAAAAATAAGCCACTGTATTTATTCTGTAGATTTAAAAATAGTTTATTAATACTATATCACTCTTGATCTTGAGATAATTCAGCAAAAAAACAAAAAAGATAGCTCAAAATATACAAAATAAAGTAACATCATATCATTGATCTTATTGCATATAAGACTGATTTCTCTTCTACATGTCAAGAGACCCCCAAAATTCAAATCAAAACTAGGGTCATCTATATTCACTGATGACCCATGAATATTTAGACAACATGATTTTGTAGCTAAAGGGCTATTGAAATAAATTCCAAGACATATTCTGAACAGTTAATCCCAGTAGAAAATGCAACTGTGAACTTTGCTCAGCTCAACTTAGAGTTAAAATGGGTTCTGTGTGGGAGGCAGTGCAGCTTGGAACAGTCACATACAATACCAGATGCATCTTTAAATGCAAAAAAAGGGCTCATTGGGAGCATAAGGCATGAAAGCTTGAAATACCAGAACTGATGTTGGGAGCAAAGCTTCCCAGTGAAAGTAGAGCTAATTCACTTTTGCAGAAAGATACCAAGGGAAAAGTACATCCCAATTTGCCCTTGAATTGGAAAGCACAGTGATTGCTTGTACACCACTGCTAGATCTTAAATTCATTACCAATTAGATTTTGGATTACCTTAGGAAGAATCTCTGACAGACTGTAACAATTGAATCAATCATTGTTTCATTCAACCAATATTAATTAAAGGTTTTAGCCTTTTTGTGGGACTTGTTAGATCCTGATTAGCCATGACAGATCATTATTTTCAGCAGAACATGGTCAAGATCTAGCAACGAGCACTGGGATGTAATCAGGCACCAATGTATGCTGGAATTAATAATTATATTAAATTGGCTGTAATGAATAATTCATTGTGTAAATTCTTATGCAATTTGCTATGGTAACACACAAGAAGATCTCTTCCACATTTTAACAAAGCACAAGTTTCCAGTAGTAACATAGTAGATAAAATAATAGGAAATTCATTTTAGGAGGAAAAGACTTAGAGGTAGATAAAGTGCAATAAGGTAAAAACACGACATGCTATTGTCTTTGTCATAATTAATTAACATTCATTATTGATCCACAGGTATGAAATACCTACATGTTGTAGTGAATTAATTCCTTGCCATTCAAATGTTAACAGGGATAAAAGAGGGAGACAAAGGCTGTTCCTCATTGCAGAATGCTGCATAGTGTGTCTGCTTTGGTTTCTTGATTATTTGCTCGGCAAGCAAAAACACACTCTAAACTCTGTTTGCTTTATTTTATCTAAACTGAAAAGGTATAATTAAAGAGGTGCTGTAAAGGAGTTTCCAGTGAAGATGGCTGAGTAGGTAAAGGGTGTACTTGCCTCTTCTCACGACCACATGAAAATTACAACTAAACTACAGAAAATTCATCATTGAGAATCACTTGAGGACAACATAAACAGAAGTTCTATAACTAAGGAAATACAGAAGAAGTCAAATCGAGACTGGCACGTGGGTCAGAGACGTGGAACAAGACGGTCCCACACTCATGTGTGGTGATTAAAAACTAACAGGTATATCTCAGCTGTGGAAGTCCTACCTAATAAAAGAGAGGTCCCAGCCCCATAATAGGCTTCCCAGCCTAGGGTTTCTATGTCAGGAAGAGAAGTTGCCCCAATTTCTGGGTGTAAAAATGAATGGAGATTGTGTATGTGTGAGATGAAAGGAGGATGGAGCCTCAAGTGCTTCTCATAGGGAGCTAGCACATAGGCTCACTCACTGACAGACTCGCTCACTCCATAGGTACCAGGGAACTACTGGTAAGAACAAAATTTGCCTACTGGAGAGGGTTAGAAGGCCAGCTTTCTCCCAGACAGAAGTACTGGCACAAGCCATTTTTCCTTTGTTCGGCCAAACTGCCTCCCCCTTCCACCAATCCAGCACACAGACAAAGCAACCACTGTATCCAAGTCTCCATCAACCTGGCTACACACTTTGCCCCTTTCGAGTGGTTTTTTGAGACTCTGCCCCACTCAACTTGTGGTCTTACCCAAGTTGCTTCCAGTGCCTTTTCCATATAAACAACCTGCCTCGGCTCATGATGCATATTTTTCTAAAATCTCTCAAGGGTCTGCAGACTCCAAACAAGCAGCATCTGACTTCAACAAAACTTACACCTCAACAAAACTCGTACTTTTTGCTAAGCAGCCCCAAGCCTGGCAGTCATGGCAGCTAGCCTCAGTTCACACCTTAGTTTCTCCAAGTAACCTCCAGGCCAAGAATAAGTGGCAGCCACCTGCCAATCACTATGTAGGGTAGCTCATACCAAGTGACCTCAGGCAGGGCATAGACAGTGACTGACTTTGGTCTGTACCAGAGCCCTTCCCAAGATGCTCCAGAACAAACACGCTCAGTGGCCAGCTTCAAACCACAACAGAGCACCACCCAACCACCTCCACAAATGACAAACCCAAAGGGCAAACTGGGCAGACACCAGAGTCCTGCTAAAATGAATCCTGCTGCATAAGTCAGCCTCTGCACAACAGCTCTTCCAATATAGCCATTGCCAGGCCTCACAACCAATCAGCATGAGGGTCAATCTCTCCCACTGACAAGCAAACAGCAACCAAGACTCGACTACAACAGGAGAGCACACACTACCCACAAAAAGGATACACCAGGAGAACCTCACTTAGTTGACCAAGGAGACTCGGTGACTGGGCCCCACAGGATACCCAGTCTGCTAAGACTGAGAGACACAGCAACCCCACCTAATACATGAAAACAGAGGTAGGCAGCCAAAATAAGGAGACAGAACACCATGTTCCAAATAAAAGATCAGAACAAAGCTCCAGAGAAAAAAATTAACGAAATGGAGAAAAGCAATCTATCAGATGCAGAGTTGAAACATTGGTTTAAGGACACTGTATAATCTGAGTGAGAACTTCAATAGATAAAATAGATATAGAAAATAGAAAAAAGTCAGAATTAGAGAATATAATAACTAAAATGAAAATTACAATAGAGAAAATCAATAGTAGATTAGATGAAAAAGAGGGTCAGATCAGCAATTTGGAAGTAAAGGTAGCAGAAAACACCCAATCAGAACCACCAAAAGAAATTAAAAATTTAAAAAATAAAAAGGATAATTTAAGAGGCCTCTGAGACAATATGAAGCATACCAACACTGGCATCATATGGGTACCAGAAGGAGGAGAGAGATAACAAGGAATTAAAAATCTAGTTGATAAAATAATAATGAAAACTTCCATAACCTGGTAAAGAAAATATACTTACAAGCTCAGAAAGCACAAAGTCCCAAACAAGATGAACCTAAAGACGCCCACACCAAGACACATCATAATTAAAATGCCAAAGCTTAAAGACAAAGAGAGAATCTTAGAAGCCTCAAGAGAAAAGCAATTATTTACCTAAAAGGGAGCTCAATAAGACTGTCAGCTGATTGCTCAATATAAACTTTGCAGGTCACAATGAACTGGCATGAAATATTTAAAGTGATGAAAAGCGAGAACCTACAACCAATATTACTCTAACCAGAAAAGCTATTATTTGGAATTGAAAAAAAGATTTAAAGCTTCCCAAACAAGGAACGGCTAACGGAATTCATGAACACCAACCGGTATTACAAAAAATATTAAAGTAGCTTCTTTAGAAAGAAAAAAAATAAAATATAAATAACAAAATGGCAATAGATAATAATACATATTACCAATAATTACTTTCAATGAATTAAATGCTCCAATCAAAAAACATAGGGTGGCTGAATGAATAAGAGAACAAGACACATACAGATGCTGCCTTTCAAGAGACTCACTTCACATTGAAAGTCACTCAGGCTGAAAGTAAAGGAATGGGAAAAGATATTTCATGACAACAAAAACAAACAACAAAAAAGAGTGGGGGTAGTTATATTTATATAAGCTAAAATAGACTTTTAAACAAAGCCTGTAATAAGAGACAAAAGAAGCATAGTAATCCTGTTTCTTGGTATTTATCTGAAGAAACTCAAAACACTATGTCAAGGTTATATGTGCATCCATATGTTCACTGCACTATTATTTACAATAGCCAAAATGTGGAGGCAGTCTGGATGTCTATCAATGGATAAATGAATAAAGAAGAGGTGGTACATACATACAGTGAAATACTACTCAGCACCCTCCCAAAACTAAAATGTTTTCATCTGTAACAACATGGATGGACCAAGAAGGTATTCGGCTGAGTGGAATAAGTAAGACAGAGACAGACAAACATCATAAGATTATACTTATACACGGAACCTAAAGAACAATAACAAACAAAAATAACAGGAACAAACTTGTAGGTTTAGAGAACATTTTGATGTTTGCCACATGGGAAAGATGTTGGTGGAATGGGTGAAAAAGGAGAAGAGAATAAGTACAAAGTGGTAATTAAAAAATCATCATAAGGGTATAAAGTATAGCATAAAGAATATAGCCAGTATTATTAGAATAATTATGTATGGTGTCAGACAGGTACTAGATTTATTGAGGTGCTCACTTTGTAAGTTATATAAGTGTTTAATCACTATGTTGTACACCTGAAACTAATACCGTATGTCAACTATCAAAAAAAAATTATTTTAAAAAATAGGTGCTATAAGAATAAAAGTACTACTAAGAAAGTTATTGATGAGTATGGGTAATTTAAGGAAATGGCACACTGAACATACATACTCATGTATGTTCAATTATAATCACAATATCTACCAGCTATTGAGCATTTCACTGTTTCTGAAAACTTATGAATATGTTCTTTTTAATTCTAAAATCAATCTTGTGAAAGTGATAGATAAAAAAAAATTGGGCACTAAACAGTCAGGCATGTTCATATTGATAAAAACATTAGTAAAATCTTGATTCCTGTGCACTGTAAACTCCACAGTATTGACAGAATGTTACATCACTTTAGTATTCAGAAAAATTCATTGTGTTTAATTAAAATTGCTATTCTTTAAATACTACTACGTGGTATTTAGTTGTAGGTTTAAAAATTCAGATATTAAAATCTAACAGGGGAAGCTGGGATGGCTCAGTGGGTTAAGTGCTCACTTTGCAGTCTCAGGGACAGAGAATTGAATCCTTGCCCCAGCTCACACGAACCCATATGCTGAACTGGGGTGTGTTTTTCATGTTGGAGGTCCCCAGTTCGGTTCTTGTTGAGATGAGCTTCCCATGTGAGAGGCCCCCCCGGCTTGGCCCTCAGTTTGAGAGGGCATGCCTCCCATGCAGGAGGGCCCCAGCCTGGCTCCTGCCCTGCGCAGCCTCTGCTCACCTGGGTTACAGCATCTCAGGGTTACACCAAAATTATAAATAAATTATATAAAAATCAACTTCAAGAATCTGCTGAAGACTAGCTGAACAGAATCCCTATAACAAAAGAAATAAAAAAGAGGCCACATTGAGATCAGTAGAAGGAACAGAGACACAAAGTGGGCTGACTCAAAACCTACAGATAGTTGAACATCAAGAGGAACACCTTGGTAGCAGAGGTACCCCAAGAAGAGGTTCCCTAGCCCAGGGGTCCTGCACCTGAAAGAGGAGTTTCTACATCTGGCAGTGAAAATAAGCAAGAACACTATCTATTTGTCTCAGTGAGATAAAAGTCACTGGAAACCCAGATGTCCTCTTAAAGGGCTCACACACAGATTCACTCACTCGCTAACACTCACCAGACTTGCTAAGACCTGGTCTGTGGTGGAGAGGTAGTAACTCAAGAGGAGCCAGAGATAGACAGGGAAAGACTGAGTTGTGTGACTATGGGCGAAAGCTAGAGTGATAGCACCATTACTCCCATGTGGATCATGACATATGTGGTCAATAGAGGGGTGCCATCTTTCCTAGGTTGAACTTTCCCCCTAAGGCCAAACTGAGACTGTGTTTGTCTAATAAAATCCACATTTGCACACAACCTAGGTGATGCCCTGGGTTCCCACCCCACACAGCTAGTACTACAGTCTTGGCAACTGAGATACTGGCCTCAGCTTACAAAGCTGCAGAAACCTTTTATAGCAGCAAGCATCCTCCGGTAGCCTGGGGAACTTTGGGTGAGCCACAGCCTGTGCTGCAACCTCTCTTGGGCAGTTCTCAGGAGCTTGTGGGCCTCAGGCAAACAGCAGCTGGCCATGGTGTTCTCAAGGCATTTTGTGAAGTGATCAAGGGTGCAGTACTAGTGCAAGAACCAAAACTGCATTAACTTTGTAAAAACCACAACCCACATCCTGTAGTTCCATGGAACCTGCCCCGCCCCCCTAGAGCTGCATTGCCAGGGCATTCTCGGCACCAGGGGGCCAGCTGCACCCCACAAGCTGTGAGAGGCTTTTACGACAAAGGACAACTCGCAGCCGCTGAATGGAAGAAAATATTTGCCAATTATACATATGACAAGGGGTTCCTATCCAAAATCTATTAAAAACTCATACAATTCACTCTCCCGCCAAAAAAAAATAAAAAACACAATCCAATTAACAAATGGGCAGAGGCCCTGAACAGATTTTTCTCCAAAAAGGGCACATAGACAGCCCATACACATAAAGATGTTCAACATTATTAATCAACAGAGAAATGCAAATAACAACCACAATGAGGTAACTCTTTACACCCATCAGAATGGCTATCATCAAATCAACAAACAAGTGCTGTTGAGGATGTGGAAAAAAGGGAACCTTGAGCATTGTTCGTGGAATTGGAATTTGGTGCAGCCACTATGGAAAACAGCATGAATATTTCTCAAAAAATTAAATATATAACTACCTTATGACCCAGCAATTCCACTCTTGGGTATTTATCCAAAGAAATCCAAAACAGTAATTCCAGAAAAATACATGCACCCATATGCAGTGCTATTTTTAATAGCCAAGAGAAAAAAAAACAACCTAAAAACTCATCAATAGACAACTAGATAAAAGAAAAATGTGGTATGTTTGGAACAGTGAAGTATTACTCTGCCATTAAAAAAATAAATAAATAAATAACATCTTACAATTTGCAGAAATATGGATGGACCTAGAGGGTATTATGGAAGTGAAATAAGTCAGATTGAGAAAGACAAATATCATATAATCTCACTTTTCTGTGCAATCGGAAAAACAGGATAAATGAACAAACAAAACAGAAATAGACTCATAGATACAGAGAATAAACTGATGATTGCCTGATAGGAGGGGGTTTGGAGGGATGAGTAAGAGTGGTAAAGAGATTAGGAAGTAAAAATTGGTATTTACAAAAAAGTTACAGAGATGTGAAATACAGTATGGGGAATATAATCAATAATGTTGTGAAAACTATGTATGGTATCAGAGGGATACTAGCCTTATTGGAGGGATCACTTCATAAATTATATAAATGCCTAACCACTGTGCTATACAATTGAGACACATATAAATCAATATTAAATGCCAACTATAATATTAGAATAATACTAAATGCCAACTATAATATATATTATAGTTGACATTTAATATTATTTTATATATGTTTCAATCATATAGTGCAGTAGTTAGGCATTGATATAATTTTATAGAGGATATATATAAATATATATAGTTATAGGATGTAAAAGACAGCATAGAAATTGTATGTATGATATAAGGTGGATAGTAGACTTTTTGAGGTTATCACTTTGTGAGGTTTGTAAAAGTCTAATAATTATGTTCTCTTGTACACCTAAAACTATATAAATAAAAAATATATAATGAATAGATTATTTTGGACAAAGGAACAAAAAATATATAGTGGGGAAAGGAAAGCCTCTTCAATAAATGGTGCTGAGAAAATTGGAAAACCACATGCAAAAGAATGAATCTGAACTGTGATCTGTCACCATATACCAAAATTAACTCAAAGTGGATTAAAGACCTCACATAAGACCAAAAACAATAAATTGCATAGAAAAAAGCATTGGTACTGAACTAATAGACCTGAGATTCAGGGAAGATTTTATGTACCTGACCTCAGTGGCAAGGGAAGTAAAAGCAAAAATAAATGAATGGGACTTTATCAAACTAAAAAGCTTCTGCACAGCAAAGGAAACCATCAACAAAACGAAGAGGCAATCATCCAATTGGGAGAAAATATTTGCAAATAATGCCTCTGATCAGGGGCTAATATCTAAAATATATAAAGAACTTGTAAAATTCATCAACAAAAAAATAAGCAATCCAATTAAAAAAAATGGGCAGAAGAGCTAAACAGACACTTCTCTCATGAAGACATACAAACAGCTAACAGATATATAAAAAAATGCTCAGCATCACTAGTAATAAGGGAGATGCAAATAAAAAACACAATGAAATACCGCCTCACACCCGTTAGAATGGCTATGATAAAAAAAACAAGGAATAACACATGCCGGAGAGGCTGTGGACAAAAAGGAACACTCATACACTGCTGGTGGGAATGTCAATTGGTACAACCACTATAGAAGGCAGTATGGAGATTCTTCAAAAAATTAGGAATAGAATTGCCATATGACCCAGCAATCCCTCTTCTGGGTATTTACCCAAAACTTGAAAATCTTAATTCACAAAGATGTATGTACCCTAATGTTCATCACAGCACTGGTCAAGGTGGCCAAGTCATGGAAACAACCAGTGTGCTTTGATAGATGACTGGATAAAAAAGTTGCAGTATGTTTATACAATGAAATACTACTCAGCGATAAGAAAAGATGAAATACAGCCATTTGTGACAACATAAATGGACCTTGAAACCATCTTATTAAGCTAAATAATTCAGACTGAAAGAATCAAGAAACCTGTGACCTCACTTATAAGTGAATTATAAAACTGAAAGTAACAGAGAAACAAAAACTCATGGACACAGTTAATAGTTTAGTGCTTACCTGAGGGTAAAAGGGAAGGTGGGTGAAAGAGCCGGGGCTAGGGGGATTTGGTAGGGGGCGCCAGATATATGGTGATGGAAGGAGAGCTGATTCTGGGTGGGAAGTACATAATGCAATACATAGACAATATAATGTAGAATTGTACACCTGGAAACTATTAATTGTTACCAACCAAAGTCATCCCAATAAATTTAACAATAATATATATTGTTAAATATATTGTTATGTATATTATGTATATATAATATACGGTATGTACATAATATACATAACAATATATTTAACAATATATATATATATGTATGTATGTGTGTATATATGTGTGTGTGTGTGTGTGTGTGTGTGTGTGTGTGTGTATGCAATCCTTTCCAAACTAGAGTCCCAAGGCCCCTCCACAGCTTTGCTGATTTTCTTCATACAAACCAAAACTTTTCCCACTGGATGACTACTGTCCTCAATTTAAAAGTATATTTATTTGACAGACACAGTATGCCTAATTAAGAGCAAATTCCTCTGCCAGCTGTTATCATTCACTTTTACCTTAGTGTAAATTGGGAGGTGAAGGCAGCATTTGGTATTATGAAGATGTGGATTACAAAAAAATAAAAATAATTTTATTGAGGTGAGGTATCCTGTGATAAAGGGTATGACAGATGCCTCAAACAAGAGTAACAGTCGCTTGTCTTTACCCGTGCCCCAATCTTCACCTAGGGATCAATCTGGTTGACTGTTGAGAGTGTAAACCCTACATACCTTTGACCCAGTAGCTGCCTATTAAACACTTACCTTCCCCCTAACTGACTGTTGCAATATGCGTTTCAATGCAATGGTCCAGCCAGCTGGTTATGGCTGTCCAATCAATGTAGAGCTCTCCTAGTTTTACTAATACTTTGTAAGAAAACAGAAAAAAGAAGGTTGAAAGAGAGTAGACACTAGCTTCCTAGAACTTCCCTCTTTGAAGGGAAGAGTCAGGTTATGTTCACATTTTGGGTCTCTATTTACAAATGCCTCTCTTTTTTCTTAAATGCTCTTCACATAATGACCATTCAGTAAGTCTTACTGAATATGCTGAGGATGACAATGATGGTGATGGTACAATCCCCTAAAATACCAATTCTCCAGAAGATGAAAGTAACAGGGCAAATTTTATATGAATAATAGAATCGTAAAGATTCTGCTCCTTATTTCTTACATGATTCCATAGGTGTGTATCCTTTTTTCAAAATAAAATCTTTTCTCAAACAGTCATAGGAAATCCATGGAAACAAACAATAGTAAATGAAACTATTTTTCCTCCAAGTATTCTTGACTTAGCAACACTACGACTTTCAAAGATTAGTGTTACCGTAAATCAGTGTTCTCACAGATGCAGAGCAAGACTGAGCACACTGCTGCCGAGGCATATTTTACAATAGATGCTTTAGCAACAGTTTTAACTGTTCTGCAACAGATTGTGTCCTAAAGCAGTAAATATCCTGCACACAGGAGGTTATTCTGCATTTGCTTTTTCTAAGTAAATAAGTAGGTAGACAGACAGACAGATAAACACACAGAGCTTCATCATCATCCTTTTATATTGTTTTTAGTTTTGTGAAAAACAGTTTGAAATGAGTAGATAACAGGCAGCTCCTAAGGTTGATACAAATCCAAAAGCTGTCATGTGTCTTTTATCATCTAGAGAGAGTGAGCACACCAAACAAAAGGAGTTCTTACCAGAGCTCAAGGTGGGACCGGGAGCTCTAGTATCAGCACTTGCTCAGTCTGCAGAGACCTAAGAACCTGAGGGTGTGCGTGTGTGTGTGTGTGTGTGTGTGTGTGTGTGTGTGTGTGTGTGTGTGTGTGTGTTTCCTTTAACCTTTCACCTGTCTTGTGTTCTGATATTAGATGCATTTCATCCAGCAGACATGCTTCTAGCATTTCTACCCAGAAACAAAGGGAAATGTAAGTGAATTGAAACACCACACAGCCCCAGGTGGAGCTATTTCACACTGAAATGAAAAGCCCAAGAAACCATCAAGTTACATTAGAAACTGGGGAAAATGACTCATTTATAATATCCTGAGAATATGTTCTTGCTACATGGTTTTTGCTGCACCCCTGAATTCAGAGGGTGAGAAGCATACTACCTCCTCCTTGCAAGTCCCCCAGGGGTGACCTGTCAAGGCTAAGAAACTCTTCCAAAAGGTTTTCCTTGAACCCCTAACATTCCTATACTTCTCACTGACTACCAAACGCACCTGGCTATTATACATCCACCAGACCAGCTTGAGGCAAACTTGTGAGGTTCAGGAGTTAGACTTCAGTGGTGCTCCTGTCCCCACAACTACCACCTGCAACCCCAATGTAAGAATTAACACCCTTATCTCTTTTTCATTATGGTTATTATATGACAAGTTAAAGTCTATGTGCCTCAGTGTTTCAGTGGAAATGATAATAGCAGCTACATTATAGGTTTGTTGTGAGAATTAAGGAATGTAACTTTGAAGGGGGAAGAGAGAAAGAAAGAGAAAGAGACCTCTTATTCTTTTTCCTGAGAAAAGACAAAATATTGCTTCTGAAATGCCTAGAATCCAAGCAGAGGCAACAAGAGTTATGCTCACTTCCTTTGTTTCTCTTGTCCTTGCCTTTGCTTCTTCAATGAACAAACCCTTTCTAAATCATCACTGAGGTAATTTCAAAAATATGTATGTGAGTTTAAGTAAAAAGAAAAAGGGGAAGCTAAGATGGCTCAGTGGGTTAAGCACTCACTTTGCAGTGCCGGGGACCGAGGATCAAGTCCCGGCCCCGGCCCATGCAGAACCATATGCTGAACTGGGAGCTCCCCCAGTTCAGTTCTCTCTCTGTATCTCTCTCTCTGTATCTCTCTCTCTCTCTCTCTCTCTCTCTCTCTCTCTCTCTCTCTCTCTCTGTCAAAAATAAAAAAATAAAAATATATATATATATTAAAAAAAAAAAGAAAAAGAGTCAGTTCTTATTTACTGTGTTCCAGACCTTGGACCTATATCTGACCCAGGTACAGGGAATGTCCCATATGAACAGGCTGACTCACCAAAGGACTGCTTCCAGGTCCCAGGCCAAGCATTGGGTTCGCCCACCTTTTAACCCTGTATAGTTCCTTCAGGAGCCTTGACAATTGACATGCGCTTAGCCTAGGGAAAGTCCCGTGTTTAGGTGACCCTGCATCTTAGCCATTGATCTGTAGTCACTCTTTTCCTACCTTCACATGTCATTTTAGCAGGCTAAAGATGTATGCTGGGTAGGTTGAAAATACATGCCATTTTAAATGGGACAGTACTGATTTTATCTGTCCGGTTTAAAACAGTACATATGGTCAATCTACTAACACCTTGAATTTAGCCCAGTGAGACTAGGCTGATCATACATACTGTTTGGAATGAGACCAAAAAAATAAAATAAAATAAAATAAAACAAAATTGATAGTGTCCCACTTATTAAAGATTTATTTTTATTGATTTTTACAGACAGAGACAGAAACAGAGAGAGACAGAGAGAAGGGGGAGGGCCCAGAGCAGTCTCCATAGTTGACAGCATTAGTTTTCCATATAGTTTCACTCCACAGGTGGGCACAGGGCTGTGCAGGGCAGGAACTGGGCCGGGAGCCTCCCACGTAGGTCCCGGCAAGAACTGAACTGGGGGCACACCCCAGCTCAGCATGTGGGTCCGCCTGGGCCAGAGCCGGGATTCGATCCTCGGTCCCCGGGGCTTCGAAGCGAGTGCTTAACCCTCTGAGCCATCCCAGTGTTCCCAGTAGTGTCCCATTTAAAATGGTACATTTGGTCAGCCTACTGCTGGAGAACTGGTTATGGGGTAGGGCATTGGAAGATAAAGTACCACATAATAAATAAAGGTTCTAAGGTTGAGAGAGTTTGAGAAAAAGTCTCTGTTTTCAGAATTCAGAACCATGGTATCCACAGGAATAGAATTCATCTAGAAGGGAAGATAGGTTTATGTGGGAGAGAGGGCTCTTAGAGACAATGTTAACCTGTGTTTGCCTTCAGGAAAGAGGGCATATCTGCCTCAAATAAATTAAGTAACAGCCTGTTACTGTGGAATTATTAGAAAGAAATAAACAATAAAATAACCAAAAACAATGATATAAAAATAAAAAGGGAATACAGTTGGGGGTAAACGAAGATGATGTAGAATCTGTGTCACATGTAAGGGAATTCCAGGTTTCAGAGAAAGGCTCCTCCACTCAGGGATACTCAAAGGACCCACAGGATACTGGGGTATTAGGGACACCAGAGGTGTAGGTATCATGGCAGTTCAACCTTAGTTATGCTCAAGTGGTCCCAAATGTCCTTGGTCATCCCTCAGATGGTCAGAAATCCAGCCCATACTCCTTGAATCTTAGGATTTGTTGCTTCAACTGTATTTGACATGCAAATGGGCACATGTCAGCTTAGAAGTTGTTCGCTATTAAAATTGAGGATTCAAGACCTTTCAAGAATAAGAAAAGCTAAAATCTAAGTCTTTCCAATTGTTGGACACTATCCGAAGTTTAGTTTGTCAAAACTGGAAAACAGCATGTTTGAAGAAGAACTTGCAAAGTGTTCAGAGTACAAACCCATTGCCTTCCATCACAATGAATTTTACTAATTGAAACTGTCATTGTGTTTGACCTATAAAGAGTAACCTTGGTGGTTATTTGTTATGTATTCAGTTTGGTCTGCCTTAGCTTAAGCTTAAATATTAATGGAAAAAAGAAAACCTACAAAATCCCTCAAGCTGCTCTGTAGGAGTCCAACACTTTTAGCTGGTAGTGATGAATATAATTATCATTTCTCTGCTAATTTTTAAAGACAGCAACAAATACTGAAACAAATAATTTAAAGAGTACTGGTTGGAATGTTCGACAACTTGCATATGCAAAATAGAGAGCTAACATCCTAGGAGTCCCCTTTCTAGGACAAGCATATTTAAGAACGTGGGAGATGGTAAGCTAGAAAATATGGGGAAGGATTTGTGGTTGTGTTGGTGGGGAAGTATTGAGAGCTCTCCTTAATCAGGGTACACTAGTCTGGTTTGCCTTAGTAGCAGTATAACATAGTGGTTCAAGAGGACAGTCTTCATAGACAGATTTTCTAAACGTAGATCTTAGTGCCTTCAATGACTAATCGAGAGACTTTGCATAAGTTAAATCTATGTGCCTCCACTATTGGATGGGAATGAAAATGGTAGCTACATTTTAGGTTTGTTGTGAGAGCTAAATGATATAAACCTTGACAAAGTGCTTGGAACGTGATAAATGTTCAAGCCATGTTAGCTCTTTTTATACGATCATAACAGAAATTGGCTGAAAAGCATCCCGTTAGACATCCTTGACTCCACAAATAGAGGTCTATACTTTTGAGAAAATTAGGTTTAAAATAAAAAAATTCTTTTTAAAAATTCAAAAGTCACTCCAAACATTTAACAAGTGGTTATTAAGCAACCAATCTGATATTATAATAAGGAATCTGTGATGTTGCTAATACCAAAGAACTTTCAAAGTATATTAAAATACATGATTTTTAAATTTATTTTAGTTATAATCTAAAAATTATTAAAATTTTTACATTAATTTTTTTCTGGCTTCCCCTCTCCATCTCAAGATACATGTAACTTACATTATAATTTTTTTGACCAAGACCTCCACAGGGTTCAAGACTTTTCTGGTGGCAATAAGAATAACAAATGTAAATTTTAAAGTAACATTTGATAAGTTGTTTTAATACTTGTAAGATCTGTATAAGTCAGTGAACCAATGTTTTCATAATAATGACCAATACATGAGATTACCAAATCATATGTAGTTAAACAATCCATTCGAATGCAAAATACACCAGTGGATTATAGTATAAATAAGTACAAAAATTTTGTGGATATGATTTTGGATTCCACATTGCAACTAACCTTTAAAAAATTACCACTTGTTGAGCTTTTGTGTAATATCAAAGAATAGTCCAATCATCTGAAAAAGCTAATAAAATATTTTTCACTTTTTCAACTACAAAACAAAACAAATCATTTGAAGACACATAATTAGTTCATCACACTTTATTGAGTGGTAAGCACATACCGATTAATTTCTGGACATTTTTTCATTTAATATCTCTTGCTTCTTGATCCTACAACTAAGATTGTTCAACTAGGTCAGAAGACCTAAAAAGACAATTCACCCATGAAGACATACAAATGGCCAACAGCTATTTTGTAGCTATTAAGAAAATGCAAATCAAAAGCACAATGAGCTACCACCTCACACCTCCTAGAATGGCTATAATCAACAAGACAAGGAATGACAAGTGCTGGAGAGGCTGTGGACAAAAAGGAACACTTATACATTGTGAAAATGCAAATTGTAAAACCTCTTTGGAAAACAGTATGGAGATGCCTCAGAAAGTTGGGAATAGACCTACCCTATGTCCCAGCAATCCCCCTTCTGGGTATCTACCTAAAAACTTGAAAATGTTAGTTCATAAAAAACATTTGTATCCCAATGTTCACAGTCCTGTTCACGGGGACAAGTTTTTTTTTTTAAGCCTGTGTGTGAATATCTCCTTTCCTCTATACTCATAGACCTTTTTTATTATCCATCTCTACTTCAAACAAAAGACATGGAATATCTATAAATCTATTTTGGAAGAAGTTAAGCTAGAAGACAAAAGAAAAAAAAAACACATCATTAATTGCCTGATACATTATAGCACTCAAAAATATGTTTAAAAGTAAGTGATTAATAAAACTTTTATTTACATTCATTTTCATGTAAATATATTTTGTAAGAAAATATTTACATGAACGGAGTTGCCTTGTCTTTACCATTCCACCCAAAAGTTTCAAGTGCCTAATGGACAGTTTTATTTGCTGGCAATATTCTGGAAACACCTGAAATATCTTACTGATGAAGACAATAGTGTTTTTATCCTTAAATTATATAAACAATTGCTGCTTTTATCCCTGTTGATGTATGAAGTGTAAATTTAAACCCTAGATTTTTCCTTTTATGTCCATGTAGTATCAAATTATGCATTTAGTCTATACTCTCAATATGCAACTTGATCTTGTTAACTCTGATTGGTCATATTGATACAGGATATTTAGCAAAACTTTAGCAGTTGAGGAGGGGAAGGGGCCCCAGCACTCTCCGTAGTCAAGACACCCATGCCTTGGAATGTAGCACAGAGATAGGATGGACAGAGAGCTGGGCTACAGGAGAAGATAAACCAGGACACATTTTCCATGGCCCTTCCAGTAAAATTGGATTAGGATCCAAGGTAAGATTTCATCTGGCTCAGTCTGAACTACATGACACGCTAGGGACAACACTTAACAAGTTAGAAATTAACCACAAGCACGGATCAGTAACCTCAAGGCATATAGAAGGTGTATAGGAAAAGCCCCCAATTGTAGAACTGGGCATTTCATTTTCAGATGCCCCCTCTATTTTTAAGAGTTTTTACTCCTTTCTCTTCTTAATAAACTTTGCTGCTTCACCTTTCCTGTGGTGTCCACATTCTCATTCTTCAAGTTCGTGAGACCATGAACATCGGACACCACTATTCACAATTGTTCCTGCATCAACATAGCCAGCTTTGTCTTTGCCCCTGTAATCATTTTCAAAAAGACTAGATTTAAAAACAGAGTATTTAATTAATTTCTTACTTATAATCATCTTGTCACAGAAAGAATTTAGGGTGATTAATTTATTGCAATTTTCAAAGCGTTTTATGATCATATTATATTTGGGCCATTCAATTTTGGGTGACTTTTTACACACATAGAACAAGAAAAGAAATATAAAAATATCTCATTTTAAAAGTGTTAATAATATATTGTAGCTTAAGTGGAGCTTTGCAAATATAGGGGGAAAATCTTATCTCATGTGTAGAAAAAGGTGATATTTCATGTAGAATAAAATGGAATTTGAAGGTCGTACTTTACTTTGCCTGTAAAAAGCCTCAATGACCACCCCACTCCCATCCCGGAAACAACCCTGTCTTTCTGTAAAGAGCTCTTGTTTCTAGGGAATTCTACTTAGGGCTTCACTACTGCTTTCCTGGAGAATCTTACCTCACTCAACTCAACATGTTATCTTTATTATCTAAAAAGAAAAACTCATAACTCTTCCTTAGTCACTTCAGATGATGTGTTAGACTACGAATTACATAGCTTCTTTAAAAAGTCTTTTGCTCCTATAGAAAATTCCCCACAAAGAAGATTTAAAATGTTGAGCATAAATACCAAATAAAACATCTGCTGCAGCATCTGAAACCACCCTATCAATAATAAAAAAGCAATGCTATCTACATAATGGGTCAATAGCATTTGAGAAAGAGACCAAAAAAAAAAAAAAAAAAAAAATAGAGGGTGGGGGGAAGCAGAGAGAGAAGGCTTTTTAATTCAACTTCTTCCTATCTGTCACAGGAAAAAAAATGTGAAAGGCTGAGAATTACATGCAAAACTGAGAAGAATTGAAGTTGAGATGTCTGGTTTTGATTTGGCTAGCCCGTACTGCCGTACAAAAATAGCCCTGGGCATTAATCTGTCAGGTCCATTATTAGGCCTATTTCTGAGATTTATACATTGGTTTATGGTAGCAGTAGACATTTATTGAGTGCTGATCACCTGCCAAGCTCAGTGCTGCACACCTTGGTAACCATGGTCCCCACCCAGTGGGTTTTCAATCTAATAAGACAGGCAAGGCAATTAAGACACAGGCTCAGAGGAAGAAAATGACTAATGCATGCAGGGGAGATGGAACAGCTTCCCTTTCCTTTGCTACACCTTGTGTAGCCCACCATGGTGTCTTTGTTCAAGGAAGCTAAAGAAGTATTTTATAGACCAAGAGGATGTGAAGATGGATGTCAGCAGCATGCTCAGATCACCTGTCCACTTCGCAGTTTTTGACACTGATGCGAGCAGTAGATTTTCAGATGTTTTACGGGTCCAATTCAATTCTTAGTGTGAGTTATTTTTTCATCTTTTTTGTTTCCTCATATCTCATTTTATTCCCCTGCATATATAGCATCATTACCAACTTTCTTCACCTTAATTATTTAATGTCTTCTTTTGAAATCTTTTAATGATCCCCTTCCTTCATTCTGGGTGATGTAGTATCTTTTTCATAAAAAGCATTTATTAAAGACTCACTTGATAATGAACTTAGTGAATTAAACAGGTATATCCTTGGCTTCAACCCATACAAAATTTAGAATAAAATAATTACTGAACCATTCATAGAATATATAGGCTTCACAGTTATCATTGAACAAATGTGTTCATTAAATATTGTACACTAATAAAGTCTTAAGTGCATTCAATGAGACTGTGAGTAAAATCAGCGGTATGGAAATGCATGTATTTAGACATTGGAAGTGAAGGTCAAGAGGTTCTATTCTCATTAATCATTAGAACACATCATATTATTCTGCTTCATCGGGGCACGAGCATATAAATTCAGGTTGCTTTGTAAGTTCCAATGTAAAAACTTTCTTTACTAGTTGAAGACTGTAACTAATATTTTTAAGCCAGATTCACATTTTTTCTTCTTTTTTTCCCAGCAATTCTTTTTCTTTTATTTTTTTGTTATTATATTTTTTTGTTGTTAAATTTATTGGGTGACATTAATTGATATCAATTACATTGTTTCCAGGTGTACAATTCTACATTGCATTGTCTATACATCACATTATGTGCTCACCACCCAGAATCAACTCATTTTCTATCACCATGTGTTTGATTTCCCCTCCCTCTTCTTTTTCAATAACAAAAATAATCTTAAAAAAAATACATTTCGGTAGTTTCAATTTAAAAGAGATTATAAACACTGGACTATAAAAAGAGGATGCTGATATCTTAAGATATTTCAATCAGCAGGCGCCACAGGACAACATAGACTGGGGAGTGCAACTGCACAATTCATAAAGTTAAAGACTCAAGACTGAGTTTCCAGGAAATACAGGTCACGTGCATTCTCTGCATTATCTCAAATATAAGGTACTCTACTGTGCATCACTATAGAACTCTAAAGAAAAAGTTCCTGCCCTGAAGGGATTTATAGTCAAATTGGTGGGGGGGGGGGGGAAGGGAGTCTAAACACATGAAAAAAGTAATCTAAAATCTAAATAAATGATAAATCAATGAGACTAATATGTCAATACAATAACAGTGTATGGGAGGTTGTGGTTTTGGTGATCTTCAAAGAAATTCAAACTTTGGTCTTTTCTATGTAATTTAATTTTTGACCTTGGTCTTAAAATACAGTCATCGTTGATCCATGCACCGACTGCCTCTCTTTAATGGATTAAGAAAGTAGTATTTGATGGGAAAAATCAAAGGTCTTTTGCAAACCAGTTGAAGAGAAATTTAGGGGCAAGAGTGATGCAGGGCCTATTAAAACATACTTTATTGCATCTCTGCTTTAACTGTGTCCCTACTGGTTACTATTAGACCACATTACTCCCAAGTGCTTATGGCAAATTTCCAGAGATCCAAGATGAAATCTCTTGTTTGCAAGAGAGAGACAGAGACAGATGATCACACACACACACACACACACACACACACACAATTGTGGGTTTTCAGGTGTAGCTAATTATAACCTCACATTTATATCCAATGCTCGATTTCTCCACTGGTGCCTTTGTTCCTAGCTATATAACTCAAGGCTCTAATTTTTTCTTCCTCAGATAGATGTTGTCCTTCTTCAGCTTACTGCTCAGACAGAAGTTGATGTTCTCTTGTTTAATTTGTAAGCGTTCACTTAAAGAGAAAGTATTCTATTGTGAGAGGTAAGCAACTCAGGGGCTATTGTGAGATACACATTCTGCTGATACTAGTTCAAGGCTCTCGGCCTCTATAGGTCTGTCTCATATCGTGATAATTAACTTTTAATGCAAGCCTGGAAGGCAAAAACACTTGAGTTATCCAGTTTTCTCCAACAGAATGAACAGGTAAATGCTAGCATATGTTTATCAATAGCGGATGCACTTAGCTATTACTATAAGTAAAATGGAAAAGACTTGCTTTTCCATCATGTTTGTTCTCCTATTTCTTTCAATCTAGTATAACAGTATTGAGAAGCTAATCATAGAAATGTGTTGTGATGTCATAGAATCTTAGAGATTAGATGGATAAAAGCAAGCAACAGTCATGCCTGCTGCCACTCCCATTTCTATGTTTGTTTTTGGCTGACATTGCTAATTCATCACTGAATCTTTTTTTCTGACTCTGGACTCTATGGTAGAAGCATTTTCATACAGTATTAGGAGTCGAAACATGTGCTCAATGTAACAAGTTTGATATGCCAGTATTAGACCATAATTCCCTGAGCACAGGGGCCATAGTTTCCTTGCCTTGTTTATTGGTTTATCCACTAAATACTCATCTCATTGAAGTGATTCAGTCATACTTGCTGAGCAAACAAGATACAAGAGATCTAAAGAAACATTTTGCTTAAACTTGATAAAAGATAGATACAGATGTAGCTATAGATTTAGATAGGTAGGTAGATATTGATAACATAGATATAAATTATAGCTAGATTATAGTTATAGCTAGATATAGAGCTATAGATAGATATATGAATATACATGGATATATAGGTATAGTTAATATAGATTACAATTTAGGAAACTTCCATATATTAAATAATTTTCCCTACATGTTAGTGGTAACTTAGGAATTCAGTCTCTTAGTCAATTAGCAATAGTTCTTTCTAGGACACTTCTTGTCTCAAAGTAAATATATATGTAAATTTCATAAAATTAAATGAGGAGAACATTTCTATTTTATTTACTGGTACAACTCAAAACTATTTGAAAATTGACTATTGTACATGCTTGCATTTTCTACATGATACACCATTAATATTATCTAATTTTATTTGTTTGTATACATGCATGGGATAAATATAATATCACATAGTAACTAAAGTTCTTGATCTTTTCAATATTCATGGCCAAGCAACCTATTATCAAATTTAATATATGGCTCACTTGAGATAAATAGTTAAATATTATTTTATTTAAATTGCTAGTATGCATGAAGCAACCAATTAAAATGGAACTTACTGTTAAATAATTTTTACAGAATAGACCTAAGGGACACTTAAAAAAAAAAAGACTGACTGAACTCCATGTCCAATTCAACTCTCAAAATGTACCAAGACGGTGCTACATGAAGGGAAAGTCTAGAAATACAAATTATATGCAAAGATACTCGTCCTTTCCTAAGACATTCCAGAATAGCCAATTGTAATAGCATTTGTCACACTCTATACCACTTATCACACATACCTGAAGGGTTTATATCTACTCCATGAAATATATAAATCTTTACTTTTGGACAAGAACTTTAAGGTCCGCTTCCTTTTGTTGAAAGGACACAGATATGAAGCTATTTATCTGAACTCGGGAGAGAAGAAACCCTGAAAAAGTATCAATTTTCCAGCTAAAATGTTAAAAATCTGTAGAGGAAAAATTATTATATATGAGTTCATGCATAATAACTCGAAAAATGATCTCCTAGAAATACTGATTTTTTTCAACATCAGATCAATAGATACTAACCAGGTAGTAACTGATACAACATTTACAACCATCATTGCCAATCCCAAAAGTTGGTATTTTCACTGAGAGAGGTAAAGTTCAGTAGATATGTTAGGGAGAAAAATGATTTGTTAGAAGTAAAACTGGACAGTAAAATATAATAGTGCAAACTATTTTTCAAGTTATATTTTGTAAGTAGACCTAAAAATCATGGCAAAAATAGATTTGCACCAAAACCAAAAAATGACAGTGAAAAAAGAAAAACGATCATTTGAAATTCCACTGGCATAAATGTAATATGAGAAGTAAATCAAGTTCTTGTAAGTGTGATCTCAAAGGCTAACACGGTTTGAGTACCCTTGGGAAAAGAGAAACTAGTGTCACATCATCACCAAAATGCACTATTAGGTACGCAACAAGATAGACACCAAACCACTCTCTGTGGTACCTTGAACATGGCAGTAAAATGACATAGTGCCTGAATTTTGACATGGAATAGCCTCTATTCATGACTGCTCAGTGGCAGAGGAAACAAATCAAGATGACATTCAGGTTTGGTAACTAAATTTATGC
>PVKE010016208.1:0-32304 GCA_004027555.1 Craseonycteris thonglongyai
TGTCCCCAAACTGCTCCTTCTCCCTCCCTCTCCCGCTCCCCCCTTTTTCCTCTAACCTTTGTGTGTTGTTCTGCGTTGTGTGGTTCTCTCAGTTGAGGGTGCTTCTCAGGGTTTCCCCTGTGGGTTCCTTTTTGTTTGTAAGTCCCTTCCCAGGTAGGTGTCTGGGTTCTCCTCTCATGCCGCCATCTTGCTCTCTCCACTTGCATTTTTTAATATAGACTTTTACTATTGTTATATAAACTTCATTATTGCAATGAAACCTATAGTGAACTATTTTTAAAAAATATTCTATTCTACATAGTTCCTGGAAGTGAGGCATTTATGTGATCAGAAAATTCCTTGCTTTTTGAAATAGAAGTATGATATTAATGCACTCATATTCTTGTATTGTTAAATTAGTAAAGGTTAGTAATGGTTTGAAGACTCAGAGCGATGCCATTAGGTTGTAAGAACTATTTACAGAAAGGTGAACCTCTTAGAATTGCAAAATTAGATGTTAAATCTTTAAAATTTTACTTTTTTCTATACCCAATCTATAAACATAAATAAAACATAAAGCAGTTGGTGTGCATGCTACTTCGTACCATAAAATAAATTTCATGAGAGCTATTTTGTGTTTATGTAACCCTTATTTGTGTCTACAAAACAATAAATGTCAACCTTAGATAAAACAAAGCTCCTACAAATTTCAAGACACTGATCTTCAGTTTGGGATTTAAAGACTATTTCTTGTTTCAAATCAACTGCTTTCTTCTATGTAAAATAATTTTCTTTCCAGAAAAGTGTGAACATTTTTCTTGTTTTTATAATTAACATGAAACAACAAAGAGAAAAATAATTGATTTTATTTATAAATGTGGAAGTCAATATTTTTTTCTAAAATTGATTAAACACTATATTTCATGTCAGCTATTTAAGTTAAATACATATTTTATTTTCATATAGTTCCTGGTTCCATTGTTCCTTGGCCGTTTGCTATATGCACTTTCTCTAAGATAAAAACAACTTCAGAGATGCCGGGATGGCTCAGCGGACTGAGCGTTCATCTTGCAGCCGCAGGGTCGGAGGATCATATCCCAGCATTGGCCCATGTGGACCCATATGCTGAATATGTGCCCCCAATTCAGTTCTCTCTGGGGTGAGCTTCACATGTGGGAGGCCACCCAGCCCTGTTCCTGCCCTGTGCAGCCCCTCGCCCACCTGTGGAATGAAACTATATAAAAAACTAATGACATATGACTATGGAAACTGCTCTGGGCCCTTTCCCTAATCTCTGTCTCTCTCTGCATGTCTCCCTCTGTCAAAAACAATAAAAATAAATCTTTAAAAAACAAATACATTATGTGCATTTATGCCACACTTAGAACAGCTGAAATCCAAGTTCTACAACTTTGAATGCCATGAAATTTACTACATAAGTATGCTGTCATAATAGAGAAAATTACCTTAGGTACATTAAAAGATTACTCAGTAGTGTCCAATTGTGAGCCACAATCATTAACCTACCTCACAGAACTGGTTTTGGATTTTAAAATAATCACAGTTATAGAAAACATTTATTGGATAGTTTGTATGTTTTAAGTACAGTACTTTGCAGTTTATCTGTGTTACCATGCTGAAGATTCAAACAGCTCTGTCATATGGGAAGTATTATCTCTGTTTTATAAAACAATGTAATTATCTTACTGTCCACAGTGTCATAACTAGTAAGTAACTAAGCTGGTTTCTAAACCACATCATCAGATTCTAAGGAACATGGGCATACCAAATCTGTGTAGTGAAAAGAGTCCTATAAGGACAGTCACTGGTGAAAAAATTGTTTATGATGATTGCAGTCTAAATGGTTTTATATATCCCACCAGTGAGAAACTCTGTGTCCCCTTCATATATGCAACAAGGGACGTAAAACTGTAAACTTCACTTTACTTTTTTTTTTTTTTTTATCTTTTCACATTTATAGAGAGAAATTATCTTTTTGTCTTCAGTGCATATTTATTTCTATTTTACTTTTTGACAGATAGAGAGAGAGACAGAGACAGAGACAGCTAGAGAACCGAACTGTGGGAACTCCCCAGTTCAGCATGTGGGTCCTGCCTGGGCCGGAACCGGGATTCGATCCTCGGTCCTCATGGCCTCAAAGCGAGCGCTCAACCCGCTGAGCCGTCCCGGCTTTCCCCACTTTACTTTTAAAACTATTTTCCTGAAAGTTGAAAGTCTATTTAAGAAGTCATGAAGAGGAAATGGTCTATTAATAGCACCAAAATCTCTCAGTAGTTTTACACAGAAAGGAAAATCTTTTGAACAAATGCACTTTTCTGCAAGTAGTTCCATTATTAGCTACTATCTCTTACCAGCAGGTAAAATGTGACACAATACATTTGTATTCACCATATACTTTTGATGAAAGAGTAAATAACATTGTTCAAAAAGCAAAAGGGCAATTATTTCTACTTCTTAACTGTTTAAATAGCAACTGGACAGAAATACATGACATGATGTCTGTTATGTCTCAAGACAAAGTATGAATAATTGACATTTTCACTGTAAAGATTCTAGTTTACATTTTAGACCTATATAAAACCACAGAGATCAAATTAACCATCTTGCCTAATGTGCAGATGAACAAATTCAAGCTCAGAAAAGAAGTGGTTTATTAAGGTCACACATTTAATTATTGTCAGTTCTGGGAATTGAATACAGGTATCTTGCATATTTTTCTGAAGCTGACTTAAGGCACTAGTGTTAGCATTTAATTAAAATTGTTAATTTGTATGATTTGGTTAATTACTATTTGTTTGGTTCTCTTAATCTCAGCCAGAGTTACACTCTCTGTTACTACTACCAAAATCTTGAGTCATCCTGAATTTCATTTCTTTTCACTTCATAAATCACATATCTGCTCTTGAAATAATGTGTTTTATATATTTATTTATATTTTGATGTCTGTTTTTGAAAACTTAAATGAAAGGTCTTTCAAGGCAGGAGCTTTATTTCATTTTGTTTATCTCTATTTCTAATAGAATGGCCAATCACCCTGATTGCCAGAGACTGAGTTCCCTGGATGTGGGTATCTCAGTGTTAACACCGAGAATATCTTGCAAAAACATGGATGAGTTGATCTTCCCATCTGTGTCTCTATGTACAACTTTATGAGTTACCTTTTTATTTTATTTTTTGCTTTTGAAAGGAGTACCATTAACGTTTGAATTCTCATAGACTGATTTATGAGCAGCATATCTGGAATAGAGCAGCAATGTGGCATAATTTACAAATATTATTAGTTGCTATTTAAACTGGCTAGTGCCATTTCTAGCCTCATTTTAAAGGACAGCTTAGGTTACACTAGAGATACTCAATTAGCATTTGTTGATGTGCATACCTGTTAAAAATCATAGCAAGAAAGGAATAATATTCAGTTCTGGTTTCTAATGAGAAGTGATTTATGTATTCACAATTTCTTATTTTTTTGGCTAAATAATATCTTGTTGGGAAGGAAGCTGTCTGCATGGTAAGATCGCACATAAACATAATATAACCTACATAATATACATATACATATATAATATACACACATACACACACACACACACACACACACACACACACACATATATATATATATATATATATATATATAATATAACTAGGAGTTTATGGCAACATGGGTGCTATATTGTATGCATAGACATTGTCTTAAACGCTATTATTTTATTTCATAATTTGACTTAGGATTGTCAAATAAAACCATGTATAAAAAGTATATAGAAAAAAATTTTTTTGGTTGCAGAAAACAGACAGAAAATCTCTTCAATATAAAAATAGAATCCTTTAAAAATGTCTTTTAAATTAGTCTCAACACAGTGGCCATCACTATAATGAGTGAGGCTTGGCAGAACTCCCTTTGACTCCATCCCCTGCTGTGACAAACAAACCCTATACTTAGTACCTGTTTGCATTGTTGGGATGAAATTTGTCATTTCACTTCCTATACAGTCTTTGACGGTGTTTGTTGTGTGGGATGGCTCTACAAAGTCTTCATAGAATTGTAGTTATCCTCTATTCACTGCTATCACAAACCACAAAATTACTATTTTTTTTCCACAATCATCCACTTCCAATAGTTCTTTCCAGACCCATCAATGACTAGTTTAGATGTTTGGTAATTTTCTTTAGACCCCAACATCCACTTTGTCCACAGCCAGACATCTTTTTTCATTGTTATAATGAATGTCTTTACAAAAACCTCTTTAATGTTTTTTTTTGTGTGTGTTTTGTTTTGTTTTTTTTAGAGGCTATTTTGTGGTTTTGTTAGCTTTTCCTCTTGATCTCTTGATCAAAATTGCCCCAACAAACATAAGTATTTTGCTTTGATTTCTCTTGGCTTACATTTTACCTTCTAGTCTGTACACTCAGTCTATTTAGTTACTATGATATTCTTAGCCCATATTAACTGCAAACATCTAAAATACCTTTGCTTTACCTTTCAAAAAGTTCTTCAAAGTGTATTTTGGGGAAGTATAGTATTTTATGCTTTTGTGACTACTTTCTGTATAACTTAGAATTTATCATAAGCCTTTATTTTTAAAGGGAGACAAATGTTTTCTAAAAGGACCATAAGTCTTGCTGCACAAATAAGGAAACTGGTGAAATTTATTTTATTTTGCTTTCATGTTTGCTGTTGCCTTCCAGCATTTACTATCAGGTTAATCATATGTTGCATTAACACACTCTGCTTGTAGTCAATTGACCTTCATGAAGCAGAAGTGAGTTCTCTGTAAAAAAAGTTAAGATAATACTAAATGTATCATTGTCTGTCTGTGCAGATTTTCTTTTTCTTTTTAAAGATTTATTTTTATTGTTTTCAACAGAGAGAGAGAGAGAGAGAGAGAGAGAGAGAGAGAGAAAGAGAGAGAGAGATAGGGAGATACAGAGACAGAGACGGAAAGAAGGGGGAGGGCCCAGAACAGTCTCCACAGTTGCATATCATTGGTTTTTCCACATAGTTTTATTCCATAGGTGGGTATGGGGCTGCACAGGGCTGGGGTATCACTCTGGTGAGAACTGAACTGGAGGCACTCCCCAGTTCAGCATATGGGTCCACTTGGGCTGGGGCCGGTATTTGATCCTCGGTCCTCGGGGCTGCAAAGTGCTTAACCCACTGAGCCATCCTGGCTTCCCCTGTACAGATTTTCATACATAATGCCAAACATTTACTCAAAAAATTATTACTTATAAAAGGACCAAAAAACAAGAGAAATCAAATATATTAATGTAATAGAAACAGATCCTCAGAAAATTAGGTACTGGGATCAACAAACACAAATTTAAAATAAATGTGACCAATATTTTCAAGAAAATGAAGAGATAAAATGGAGAATTCTAGCATAGAAATTAATAAAATAGAATTAAATATAAATTCTGGCATTAAAATATAAATTAATAGAAATTAGAAAGGCAAGAAATTAAGAATTCAGTCTCAGAGGATGCATAGGCATCTAGGAATTTGAGATTCTCAAATGAGCCTATCTGTATCTCTCCATCCAAAGTCTAACAGTCCTACTTCTTCTCTATGAGATCCCTTAAATTTTGTATAATAGAATTATTTAGGCTTAAAATTCAGCCTTATTTGAATTGCTCCCACTCATAAAATGAAGTTCTTTACCTGATTTTAGCTGCTTTTGAGCATACGTATAGACAATGAGTGTCTCTTTAAATGCTGCCTACAAGACTTCCTTAATTTTTCCATATTCCAAGTATTTATTAATAGACCCAATCCTGTAATGTCCTGTTTTCAGTGAGTCAGTCATTCAAATTCCACTGTCTTTATAATTAACATTTTCTCCATTTCTCTCAATTGTCCAAGATTTGCACCAACTAGTGAATTTCATTACATCTGCATCTTATCCCAGCTGACCACAGGTAAAAATACGAGCAATCACACTGCCTAATCATTCTTATGACAATCAGTATTTCACGTAGTACTAGTGATGTGCCTTCATCTCCATCTGACTGATAAATTACACAACTCCATAATTGCTTCTGTAAAATCTGCTTCTTAGAACCACTTCGCTCGGTCCTTAGAGGCAGAGTCTCAGAAAGGTATTATTTTGCTCAATTGTTTATTTGGAATATTCTTCTGGAAGAAGAATGAGAAAATTTGGGATCAGGCAGGGGCCAAAAGTGAAGTAAATCTGTAGCAAAAAGAAACAAAGAAAAAAAAATATTTTAAATAGCAATGTAAGAATGTAGTCTCTGATAAAATTAGTTTTATTCTGAGCTCACTGAGATAAACTGAAACATAAATTGCACATTAAATTGGCCCCCTTTGAAACAAAGCATATAGGCTAATACCAGTGTTCCAGTTAATCACTGGCTCTTAGTCAAAAATGGGGATTGGGAAGTGGAAAGAAATTCCCTGGATAGATGGTTCCAGTTGACCAAAGGCAAGTCTTTAGATAAATGAGAAAGCTGTGACCCATGGGAGTATCTGTACTATTAAAAATGTGTTGTATGTGTGTGTGTGTGGATGATGTATTAGTCAGATTATCCAGAGAAATAGAACGATTGTGTGTGTGTGTGTGTGTGTATACATAGACACATACAAAGTTAAACTAGATAGAGAGATTCATTTTTAATTATGGAGATTAAAAAGTCCCAAGATTTTCAGTCAGCAAGCTGGGGACCCAGGGAAGCCAATGTTGTCATCATAGTTTATCAAAAACCTGAGAAGCAAAGAAGCCAATGGTGTAAATTCAAGTCTGAAAACTGATAGGCTTGAGAAACAAGAGCTGATGTTTCAGTTTGAATTCAAAGACAGGAAAATACCATGTCCCAGCTCAAGGCAGTCATGCTGAAAGAGTGCCCTATTACTCAGTGTTTTACACTTTTCAGGTCTTCAGTTGATTAAACTGCTTGGCCACCAACATTGGAGAGGGCAATCAGCTTTACTCAGTCTATTGGTTCAAATGTTAATCTCACCCAGAAACACCCTCACAGGCACACTCAAGATGATATTCGACCAAATGTCTGGGTACTCTATAGTCTAGTAAAGTTGACACATAAAATCATAAAATTAACCATCACAGTGAAAAACACAAAATTTAATACATTTAGGGAAAGGTAAATACACAAATAAACTAAATAATTATAAAATAATATGATTTAAATATGGTCAGAATTAAATTTCTTAACAAAAATTATGTAAAATTCAGAGGGATAAATGTAATTAATAAGAACTTTGTATTATCTGTCAAATGGTAAATAATAATTTATATTAAAGTAAATAAGTCAAGAATTTTTATTTAAATGTGATTTAATCTCTAATTTATAAACAAAAGATAAAAACAATACTGGACATAAATAAAGAGAAAAATGGATAAAACTTTAATTATAGTAATAAATTTTAACGTACTTCCCTCAGTAAGACATAGAACAGGTAGACCAAAATATTACTTTAAGGTAATATATTTGAAAAATAAAATTTCATACTTTACCTCATTGATATTTATATAGTATTGCATCCAAATGACAGCAAAATTCATATTATCTTTAAGTATATATAAAACATGTACCAAATTGATGATGGTCTGAACCATAAATCATATTTCACTTTTTCTCAAAGAATTAAAATACATGAATGTATGTTCTTTGACCATAGTAGAAATAGACAATCATAATAAATATAAACAGAATATTTCCCATATGTGTGTAACTCATTTTTAAATAATTCATGAATCAAGGAAGAAATCACAACATATATTAGAAAATTATTTTTAACTAAATGAAATTAAAAATAGTTCATATACAACATGGATAGACCTAGGAAAGAAATCAAGATAAACCTATGCTTATATTGGAAAAAACAAAAATTAAAGAAAAGCATTTCTTAAGTAAGCTAAACTTGTATCAAAATAAGCTGTGAATAGAAATTCAAATTAAACCAAAGAAAATAGAATAAATGTAAGAACAGAAATTAATGTCCCAAAATTCACGCAAGATTTGAATTTTGCGTCATTTGTGCAATAAAGTGTTGCCAATAACAACAAAAAAAAAAGCAGACACCGTGACAGCTGACAGTTCAGGGTTATTAAAAATGGAGCGCTACATGAAATACCAATGCGTTTTCATTGTTGAGCAATATTTTTTAAATAATGAAGGTTTGGCATTTACAGTTCGCAATTTTCATACAAAATATGGTCGGAATAGTGATTTAACTTCATCAACTGTGAAGAGATTAATTAAAAATTTAGGGAGACTGTATCAATTAGTGATCTTAAACACTCTGGCTGTCCTTCAACAAGTCGTTCAACACAAAACATTGAAGCAGTTCATGAGAGTGGTGCTGAGAGTCCAGGGACATCAATTTGGCACCGTAGTCAAGAATTGGACATTTCGAGAAGCTCTCTACAGCGTATTCTCATGAAAGATTTGCATCTTCGTGCTCACAAAGTTCAACTGACTCAACAACTGAAGCCTACTGACCATGCACAGCGAACAGAGTTTGTTGAATGGATTATGGAACAACAAGTGGATGCTGGTTTTTTGAACAAAATCATCTTCAGCGATGAGGCTCATTTTCATCTTGATGGCTTGGTTAATTGACAAAATTGTCCCATTTAGGTTTCAGAAAATCCACGGGTGATTGTTGAGAAACAAATGTATCCACAATGTGTCACTGTTTGCTGCGGATTTGGGGCTGGAGGCATCATCAGACCATTCTTCTCCAAAAATGTGGCTGTTCAGGCAATAACAGTTAATGGTGCTTGCTATCGCAACATAATAATTCAGTTTTTTGTGCCTATATTTAAGGTGACCAGATTTTAACATTGGTAAAGCGGGACACCATTGACCGGGGGGGGAGGGGGTTCTTGATTAAAAATTTGGTCTATCTCCCGCCGTTCCCTAGCTTGTCGTGCATTCTTTCCAAAAATCGGGGCTTTTTTAAAATGCTGCGGGACACAGGACAAGTTGTTAAAAATTGGGACTGTCCCGCCAAAAGCGGGATGTTTGGTCACCTTACTAAATTGCAAGATACGGATGTGGACAACATGTGGTTTCAACAAGATGGTGCCACATGCCATACAGCCTGAGAAACAACTCAACTGCTGCATGAGTTATTTCCTGGTCATGTAATTTCCCGTTTTGGTGATCAGAATTGGCTGTCCAGATCATGCAATTTAACGCCGTTGGATTTTTTGTTTGGGGTTTTTTGAAGTCTAAGGTTTATGCCAACAAGTCCACGACCACCCATGCCTTGAAGGAGGAAATTGAGCGCTGTATCAACGAAATTCAGCCACATTTATGCAAAACGGTCATGGAAAATTTCAACAAGAGGGCGTATGTGCCAGCTAAGCCGTGGAGGCCATTTACCTGATATGCTATTCCATACATAACCTTACACTGTATACTTTATGAATCAATAAAAAATTTACAATTTTTAATTATAAACCTGTGCTTTCTATCAAAATTACTTCTTGCATGAATTTTGGGACACCCGTTATAAATTTTAAGTAAAAAGAATAAAGTTCACTTGAAAATTGAAGGAAATCTAGTGAAACTGACAACAAAAGAGTAATAGCATAAATCATACATATAAGAAATGAAAAAAGTAATAGTTTCTGAAAACTGATAATAAATCGTATGTCTAGATAACTATTAAATAAATTTGTTATAATTATAAAATAGTATACTATAATAAAAAAATGAACAGAATATTGCTACATTCCACATACATGGATTTATGTCATAAACATGATGTCAAGTAGAAAAGCCAAACAAAAAAGATTGGTTATTTTATGATGCCAAGAGCTGACAATATTAATCAATCATATTAGAAATGAGGATGGTCTTATCTCTGTGGAGGAGAGGGAAATGAAGACCAAGGATGTAAGTATGGGGTGGTCAAGAAATTCAGAGAATGGGGGTGTGGTTAAAAGAAACTATAATTTCTCATTTTAATATATTCATCCTTAACTAATACACTTTTTAGATCTTTAAGTTTATTTATACCCTCAAAAAAATGTTTTGTTTTTACCCTCAAAATATACTGAAATTATAGCTTTAGCCTCTTTTGTCATCTGTAAATGTCTTCCCCCAAACTGTTTTTTTCATATTTGGAAATAAATAATAATTAGAGCCAGATCTGGACTATCAACACAACATTGTTATTGTGCATGGATGCATTGTTGTGAAAATACAGCACCTTCATAGAGTCTTTTCGATATTTCAGCAGGCTGAAATAGCACTATTCTGTTATTATGATACTCTTATCCTTATAATTAATCAACAGAACACCCTCTGCATCCCCCCCAAAAGAATAACCATGATTTTTCTAGTTGATTTTGACACCTTGAACTTCTTAGGGGGTGGAGTGTCATTTTCATGCCACTGCATGGACTCCTGCTTTGACTCAGGTTCATCATGATGAATCTAAGTTTTGTCTCCAGTGAAAATCCAGTTTAAAACTTCATCTTTGTTATCTCTGCAGAGGTCCAAAACACTCAACACACTGTTGTTTTGAAACAGCGTGAACATTCTTGTAACTAATTTTTCCTTGACTTGTCACATTTTTAGACGCTGATGCATAACATTCAAAGCTTTTGTAGATGATACTCCCGCCATTTCTGCAAGCTGTCTTTTATTCAATCTGGCATCTTCTACTACAAGTTTTCAATTTTTATGACAATGTTAGAGGAAGTGCCTCCACTGGACATCCCAGATAGAGGTTGTGTTCAATGGACTCTCTGCCTTGCTTGAAAAGGCTATGCCACTTGTAAGCCAGGGATTTCACAGGGCAACAGTCCCTGTAAACCATTAACATCTCTTCCAAAATGTTTGGAATATTTTTTTTTTGTTTTGTGAGAAACTTAATGAAGGTACAAAATTCAATTTTATCCATACTTGGGGTTTTCTTCACATTTGACATGCTTACTTGGTGATATCTGAAGAAACACAGATGTAAGTAGGCTGAAATTTGGCACATATACAGTACTAATAATAAGTCACACAATCAAACTGTGCACTAGCACTGCTAACCTCTCCCATAACTCTTCTGTTAGTGAATTTCTTGGCCACTCCTCAGATGCTTTAATAAAAATATTATGTAATAACAAATCAGATGAACAGGTTAACAAACAATTATCTTTCATTCAATTTTTGTTGGGCTCTTATTTTTGAAAGTAGCACAGAAATCTGGAAAGTTTACATGGTGTCCAGAAAACGGGGTAAAACCTTGCATTTTGTTTATCTCAGTCTCTCTTCTTATCTCTTCTCTACCTGCTAAACCCTTCAGTGCTTGAGTTTTAACCTTTGTTATGTATTGAAAACTACTTAGAACAATTAATAGAAGGCTCTCTTCTACCCAATCAATGGCTAAGAAAGCCTCATAATTGAATATACAATCCTTGTGGCAACCAAGAATTGTCTAGATTCCTATTTGTAAATCAGGATAGGTCTCATTTTCTTTCCTGCCATTTTCTGCCATTTTCTTTCCTCTCATTTCTGGGTGAAGTGACTTGTTCCATTTAAACCATTATTGTCATGTTCTCTTCCATCCATTTCACTCAGACTTTTTCAAACAAAATGTAAGTAAATATAATTTCTGCAGGTATTTTCTATTTTTAATCCTTCAAACCATAGCTTATTAAAGTAGTTTTAGCAAAGAAGAGAAGATGGAGGTCTTACTACATCTTGGAAAACAAAAAGCAAACTATTATTTTCAAATTTCTTATAATTAATATAAAATAAATAATGAGTATTTCCAAATCCCAACAAAATCAAAATGACTTAAGACTAATTAAAGTATGATACACTGTAGCAAACACTTCAGTGATTCCTGCACAAATGGCAATTTTCTGCAGAACAAACTCAATAACCTGTCTTCTATAATGTGAGCCCACTCACTCTGCCACCATTGGTTGGTATTGGACTCAAACTGGGAAAATCAAGTACTCTCCTTTGACTTTATAACTACAATCAAGTCATTCTAATTTACTTTGAATAGTTATCTTGACTGAATTATAAATTTGGGAGCTGTAGTGTGACCATCATTAGCCTGACACTTAAAAGGAAACATTAAAAAAAAAAAATCCATTCTCAAGAGGAAACAAAGAAAAACAACAAAGAAAACAGTATACAGAAAAGAGATTAAAAAACAAAAACATACAAACAAACAAAAAACAGGCAGAGATGGTTTCTAATTTTAGTCCTCTCCTGAAAGCCAGCTATAATCTGAAATGTGATTGCCTATAGATCCATTGGAATATCTATTATAAATTTTATCTTTTGTTTTAAAATAGTGCCATTTTTTAAAACATGGAACCAAAGAGTTTTGAATTATATCAACTAATAATACCAATTATTTCAGTTAATAATTTAAAAAATATATGGAAAATGTTGATAGAAAGCTACTACAGAAAATGTAACTATGTACATATGGAGTTAGTATTTATATCCTCTAAATACTAGAAATCAATTATTTGTGTGAAATAAAATGACAAAACCCACACATAATAAATCATGGTAGCTATTAAAAGAAATAAAGGACTGGGTGTCTTTAAAAATACAAATATAAATCAAAGGAAACAGAGCACATTACAGTCGAATATAGGTGAATTTATTGGCACCCTACACAAGGAAGAAAGCAAAGCTTAGAGTGACAGAGACGGGTGAACAGAATAGTTCAGAGGGTGTTAGGACTGATTTTTATAGGATTTCAGCTTTTGTTCAGTAAGTTGGAGAGAGTTGAAGAGAGCATAGTTTTATTCTGGAATGTTGTCAGAAAAAGAAGAGGCGGTTATACAGTTGGAAATCTTAATTTTATCTAAAGTGGGGAAGGAGCTAAAATTGTAATTTCCGGAAAAGCAGTAGTTACTCATGTTAGCTGAGAGAGGAGGATATTTGTTCATTTTTGTTGATTGACAATGTTTTTGTCTTTGCTGAAACTTGACTGTGAACTGCTCTTGTTTTTCTTTGGTTCCATCTTGGTGTCAAGTAGCCTTGTCTAATACTAATTTATTGATGCACAAGATAACAAGACTAAACAGTCATCCACAGCTTTTCATTTTCTCCCTCAAAGGAAAAACCTGAGACAAATAGCCATGATTTGGTTGAATGTGAAGAGAATATTAATACACATTTTAGACAACAGTACTAATATCCTCAGAGAGGGAAAATTTTGTTTTGTTTCCCACCACATAACTGACTAAATAATTTGAAAATATCTCTACCTTCATATCAGTAGATATTGGATACATAACATGTACATCTTTTCAACATGCCTGTGCTCACAGAATATAAAAGGAAACAACGGCAACACCACCAGTGAGCTAACGCCAATCAGAGAGTATGGCAAAGTGGGCTTACCTATAATATCCATTTTCTCACTTTATAGAAATAGAAGCCCAAAATGTTTGATTGGGCACAGGACAAAGTTACTATCACTCAGGTTTCTCTTGAGATAGACACGTAAGACTAAGTTTGATCATGTTTCTTTTGAGATAGATTAGGTTTGATCAATGAATTATAAGTGCCACGTGGTCAAGTCTAGGTCCTTCAAGAGATATTGAACTGTGTACCTTTGCCTGTTCTGTTGTTTTGCCTTTCTCCCTCTATTGCATAGTATGTGGAAGAAAACACCAGGAGACCTAAGGTAGAGGTCACATATAACAAATCAACACCATAGAAGGAGCAGGATCTCTGAGATATTGGAGAACAATGCCACTCTCAGACACTCTGTGTGGGCATTCAAATCATAAAACTTAAACCTCTACTCTATTTATGTCAGTGTTATTTTAGTTTTTTAGTTCTGCAGATGAACATAATAGTAATCAATATGGTTGAACAATAAAAAATATAAAAGCCACAATTTAGTAATACAAATGAAGACACAAGCACCAGTATTGGGAAACTAAGCCTGGGGCTTTCTCTAAGGTTAGTATGGATTTGGTCAAGGTTCTAAGCAGAGAAGCTCTAGATTGGTAGTGTCACCTGGCTTCTATAACAAGTAAATACTACCTACATTCAATAGAAGGAAGTAACCTCTCAGTTATTGTTTATTATTACTATTCTTTATTAAGAGGAGAAAGAGAAGTATTTTCAGTGTCTTGCTTTCAGGAAGGGAAATTTCTTTTGAAGACTACTATTATTTTATTGAAAAATTAGTATACATTACCTATTTTTCAGTCTGTTTTACGTATTAGTCTCTTCTTAGAAACTAGCACATCAAAACATAAACTTGCAAATATTAAAACTTTAATTTGGAATTTGGTGACTTCTCATTTTAATTTAGGATTCTTCCTCTGAAGAATGTGATATAAAAAGGAAGAAAGAGAATGGAAGTTGATATTTATTAAGCACTTACTATATAAAGCACTCAGACACTTTACATACTATTGTTAGTATAAATGGCATGAGGAATACTAAGGTAAGATACAAAGGTAGAAATAAATACATATTTGGAACTGAAACCCAGAAATATTATTGCCAATACCCTTCTCCAACATTTAATTCTCTTTATCTATTTAGTTATCATATTTTCTGTACAGAGAACTCATCTTAAATTAATGTAGCAAAATCTCTTAGCCTAGAAAATAAACTTTGAAAGTTAATATAAATACAAATAAGTGTGTTACCTAAGCAAGTTTCATCTTACAGTATTTAGTTCAGAAAACATATGTAAACATTTGAATTAAATAATTATTTAATGAACCACATATTAATATTAGAAAGCATATTTCTGATTTTATGCCAAGTAAGTATTCCACTATATAATTTATAAAATCAAGTTATAGAAAACTTTTTCAAAACACTTAGAAATGATAGATATAATATAAATTGTTTTATAATAATATTATGTTTTATTATATTCCTTTATTTCTATTATATCAATTATTTTATATGTACAGCAAAAATGTAATCATTGTAGCTTTATAATATATTTTCATATTTTGTAATACATTTAATTTTTTAAATAGTTTTGGTATTTTTCTTCTGTTTGTTCTTCCATATGAATTCAATATTATTTTGCCCAATTAAAAACATTTTTTAACTTTTATTGTTACATTATTGTATAAGTAAGAGAAATGTTTCCACATTTTTATTAAATCATATGATTTAACTTACCTCTATATATTTTCATACCAAAATGTCATAACAATTCTGGTGGTTTCATTTACTTTTAAGTTTATGTGATGAATATGAGTACTCTTTTGTAGAATCTACTCTACCTTCAACTATTATGAAATTATTTTCACACAGCAGATGATTATCTGAGATATTTTATTCCTCTGTTTCATCTTGATAATGCTTGTATTTTATTGTTACTTAATATTTTATAATCTTTCTACTTTCTTCATCAGAACTTAGAGTCACACATTTGTAATATTCTTGGCTCTGCTTAATATCAATTTGGGTAATAATCAATTTTCCTTATCAGATCTTCAGAGAATAAACTTTGCTTTTCACATTTTATATGACATTCATTTATTGAGTACTCTTAATTTCTAGTGGGATCTTCTGACTGAAAGCCTAGTTTCCTGATATGTTTGCCTGTTAAAGAATTTAGAATTTAAATCCCCCTCTCTCCCTGGTACTGGAAGTGGAATAATTTCTGAACCAACCTACTTCGAATGGCTTGTGGTAAGGGCACACTGTATATTGCAAGGTGTTACTGGCATCTTCCTTTTTTCCCTGTAATTTTTTTTTTCTCTCTGAATAGAAAAAATGATGTTTTAATGGATTTTTAAATATATTTTTATTTATTTATTTTTATTTCTGACAGAGAGAGAGAGAGAGAGAGAGAGAGAGAGACAGAGACAGAGACAGAGACAGAGGCAGAGAGAGAACTGAACTGGGGGAGCTCCCAGTTCAGCATATGGTTCCACACGGGCTGGGGCCAGGATTCGATCCCCGGTCCCCGGCACTGAAAAGTGAGCGTTTAACCCACTGAGCCATCCCGGCTTCCCCTGGATTTTTAAATAAAGCAACTGTAAATTATTTCCCAGTTAAGTAAATCTAAGAATTTGGGGGTATAAGTGCATTAGGTGAGAGAAGGAAACCTTTTTTTTTAATGCTTGGCTGACTTTGATAAACTCTCAGAGTATACATAATATGAGATGGAGGTAATTCAGAGAGGCCAGTGAGCACGGAGGCCAGCTTTTACCTGCGGGCCAGGGAAGATTGTTGACCAGGAAGACAAGAAACAACCTGGGAGCCTGTGGGAAAGAAATTTGATTATAGATTTCTCAGAAAAATCCAGCATCCTAAGGAAGTGAATTAGGAAAAACTCCTTCATGTAGAGGCAGGGTGAGAGTGGGAATCCATGTCTGTTTCAATCTTAGCTGGAGGAAAGGAGTAAAAGAAAAAAACTGAGCAAAGAATCTCTAATCACACAACCTGAATTCATACCATCTCCCTGGCCTGAGACACCTGCTATGAATGTATTTTAGGTAGTCTCAGATTAGTAGTGGGCAATACCTCTAATAAAAGTAAAGAAAAATTATTTCTGGAAGAATGCAGATTGTAATTGAGATTCAAAGAATCACCACAGGTAAAAGGCAAAGTATGTAATATAAATAAATAAATAGATACGTACATATATACATACACAGGGATGATATTTCTAGCCTTAGAAAAACTCAAAAGTAAAAGATATAGTTGTCATTTTCAACCATACATCTAAGAATATATGAGAAAAGGACTAGATTAAATGATAGATTTAGGTTTTACAATTCTACACATATGTGTATTTTTAATGTAAATTGTATGCATGTAAATAATATTCTTTTTTTTCTTCTCATTTAATATTTAGTTCACTACCAAAAATATATCTATAAAGCTACTTTTCCCACCAACAGTCTTCCTTGAGCTGTGCTCTGTTTGGATGATATTCATCCCTTTATGATGCATAATTTTTTTTTATTAATATCTACCAAATGTTGCACATCTGCCAGTAGATACAGAAGGCCATGAGCAGGGTGAAATTCAAGATCACTACACCTGTTACAACCTTATAACATAAAATAATGTTGGAGATATGTTTGAAACCATTAAAAATTCAGTGTAATTCGGTGGTAAGCTTTAACCTGCTATAATTTTACAAAATTAACTGTTTATGGACACTATTTTTAAGAACAATTATACAGCTGTGTATATTTACCTAGAATTTTTGCCATTAAAACATTTATAAATGGTAATATTAGTTATGTGACCTCTAGAAGAAATATGCAATGACTGTGAAACATGCATTGTTTTATATTAAAACTCCATCGGATTTTCAAAATATGCAGATGATATTTTTGCCTTTTAAGAACATATATTGTCAGCCACATCCAAAAAATAACCTAAAATTTAAGAAGTTTAAAAAGGCAGTATGGTCTTTATTAATTTGAAAAGAGGAGTTGAAGCCTCACAGACATTAAGTAAAATAGCAATTTAAAAAGTGTAATTATGATTTAATAACTTATGATTTTTGTTCATGTGTCTGGATAATATGTAAAGTAGAAATGGATTTGACCTTATGTTTTCACACATAAATGCACTTTTAATTAAGATAAGATCATCCTTTTAAAACAAATTCTTTCCAGAACTATTCAGTTGGATAAAATTGCTATTTAAAAAAATTTAATAACTGTAACCGAAGGTCAGTCGTTTCTCACAGATATAAATGTTAAGGCAAAGTCTGTGATTGTGTTTTCTCTTTGGTAATGGCACCAGGGTGAAAAACTCCCAAATTTGTAAACGTGCAATTTGCATTTTGAAATAGGCCAGTGTTACTTGTTCCATCATACAAAGTTTATAATTACTGAATTTTAGAAAAAAAATTTTCTCATTCTGCTGAAATCTAAAAGTAATAAAATTGAGAGCAAACCCATGGACACTGTCATACAAAAAAAGGAAAATGAGGTAAACTTTAAAAATCAGATATTTGGCTTATCTATTTATATCAGCTAAATAATAATCAAATAATGAAATAATTATAGTTAAGTAAATACTTTTTGGAAAGACTCCTATTAGAATTATATTTCCTGATGCTGTCATAGAAATAAAATACCTGTTTAGAGGAGTAGTATTAACAAATGAAGCCATAGCTTACTTAAAAGACATTAGTGAGGGAAAGCTGGGGTGGCTCAGCGGGTTAAGCGCTCGCTTTGAAGCCCCGGGGACGGAGGATCGAGTCCCAGCCTCGGCCCATGCAGACCCACATGCCCTGCGCAGCCCTGTGCCCACCTGTGGAGTGAAACCATATGGAACACTAATGTCAACTATGGAGACTGCTCTGGGTCCTCCCCCTTCTCTCTGTCTCTCTCTGTCTCTGTTTCTCTCTGTCAAAAATCAATAAAATAAATCTTTAAAGTTCTTTCTCAAGAAACAGCCTTGTAAGTCTCCCTTTGCTCTTCTTTAAAAAAAAAAGACATTAGTGAGAAAGTTAGCATTTTAGGTGATATTGTAAAGTAATAGATGATTATTAAAAAGAAAACTTTGAAATAGAAAAGTCTTAGAGCAATAGGTAGAGTTAGTCAAAGAGAGCTAGTATACATGATTTTTGGTCTATTTTATTCCAATGTTTTCCTTCTTTTAATTTTTTTTGTCTTTGTTTTAAATTAATGTGTTTATTCAGATGCTACTAGAAAAAAATACTTTTACCAAGAATATTCATTATGTGCATTATGTATCTTCTAGAGATATACATTCAGATTAATATGACACTGAGAAATTGTGAATTAAAAATTGTATTAAATATTTTTCAACAAATTAAATACAGAAAACATATTTAAGACCTTTTAAGGAGAGCTTATGTTACTTTAATTAAATACACTTAGAAAAATTGTGATTTTTTAAAATGAAATACTTATAATTAATTCTACAAGTTTTTGAAAATTATTTGAAAATTTGATAACCACATTTGGTGTTTAACAAAATGTCAGCAATCTTCCAATGTTACAAATTACTTATATATTCAATTTTTTTTTAAGTTTTCCAGAAGGTGGTTAAACCATTACTTGGATAGTAATTTATTAGTGAACATATTATATTACCTCAATTTTTATTACCTATAACATGGATAGAAATTTTAATGATTACAGCTTATGACACAACTTGCAATTACTTTTTTAAACTTTTTTTTTTTTAAGATTTACTTTTATTGTTTTTGACAGAGTCAGGCCATTGCTAGGATTTGATCCTTGGAACCCGGGGCTGCAAAGTGAGTGCTTAACCCACTGAGTCATCCCGGCTTCCCCCCAAGTGTTTTTCTAAGTGTGTTTTTTCTGCCTCATCAAGGGATAAGAATTCTTGGGGAAGTTGGGATGGTTCAGCGGGTTAAGCACTCATTTTGGCAGCCCAAGACCAAGGCTTGAATCCAGGCAGGGCCTGTGTAGACCCATATGCTGAACTGGGGTGTTCTCATGTGGGAGGCCCCCAGCCTGGTTCCCACCCTGTGCAGCCCCCGCCCACCTGTGTGGAAAAAAACATGTGGAAAACTGATGACATACAACTATGGAGACTGCTCTGCCCCCTCCCCCCTGTCTCTGTCAAAAACAATAAAATAAATCTAAAAAAACTTTTATTTCATTTTAACCATTTTTTTCAAACATAAAGAAGGTTCATATAAAATCAATTCAATTTAACATAGTTTAAGATTCTACCTTACATGTGTTTTCCATGTTGATGAATATGAACTATGTCTATTTTTAAATGGCACTGAGAACTCTTTGACAAATCATTTAGGAAGACTGTGTGCTGATTCTTTGCAACATATGGCAGAGCTGCCTCATTTCAAAGGACTCTGGCCTCCATTTGTCTCTTCTCTGTGTGCCTGTGTGAATTTTGTCTTTCTTGGATAGCCTGATGCCTGCAAACCATTGAGTAGGTTGGCACTGATGACTACTGCTCCCAGTAGCAGACATTAGTATGTGACTTGTTATGCTCCTGGAGGTGGTAATAAATGTCACTTGCTCAACAAGATTCATTGGTTGAAATATGTTTTAGTGAATCCATTTTCTCTTCGTTTGTTTGTACTGTTTTCCATACTGGCTGCTAAGTCCTTCGTTTATAATTAGGATTTCCAATTTGTTCCATCACCATACCTATTTATATTTGCAAAGTAACAGCCTTAATTATATAGATATAGATATAGATACAGATATAGATGTAGATATAGATATAGATATAGATATAGATATAGATTTTTTGCTCTATTTTATATGAAGAGTTTCCTCTTCTTAATCAGGTTCTAAATCTAGACTGAGATAAATGTGAAAATATGGGAAAACAGAAGATGTTGACTGATATTTTACTATTAAAAAAGTGTTTAATAGTAAATGGACTATTTCTGTCTCTTATTGAGTCTCCAACTATCTTAAGTTAAATTTATGGATCTTGGAGAGTGGGAGAACTATCCCATAGAACTCTAGCACCTCTCTTTATATGATAGCTGGTGATGACCAGCTCAGTAGTTGGATCGAGAAGGAGCTCTAAAGCACTTTCTAAAGCCAAATTTGCACCAAAAAAGGTCATGGTCACTGTTTGGTGGTGTGCTGTCGGTCTGATTGATTACAGCTTTTTGAATCCCAGCAAAAACATTACATTTGAGAATTATGCCCACCAAATTGATGAGCTGCAGCAAACACTTCAATGCTTGCGGCCAGCATTGATCAACAGAAAGGGCCCAATTTTTTTTTAGGACAAGTCCCGACCCCACATCGCACAATCAATGCTTCAAAAGTTGAATGAATTGGTCTATGAAGTATTGCCTCATCTGCATATTCAACTAACCTCTTGCCAACGACTACCACTTCAAGCATCTCGACAATTCTTTGCACAGAAAGTGCTTCCACAACCAGTAGGATGCAGAATATGCTTTCCAAGAGTTCATTGAATTCCAAAACACGGATTTTTACACTATAGGAGTACACAAACTTATTTCTCGTTAGCAAAAATATGTTGAGTATAATGCTTTTTATTTTGATTAATAAAGATGCTTTTAGCCTAGTTTCAATGATTCAAAATTTGTGGTCTGAAACTACAATTATTTTGTACCAGACTATACTATAAATTGAAGTCAGAAAATGTGATACCTTCTGGGACTTGTGTTTTTTGTTGTTGTTGTTTTTGGTTTTTTCCCCCTCAGGATTGCTTTGGCTATTTGGGGTCCTTTGTGATTACATACAAATCTAATGATTTGTTGTTGTTGTTCTATTTCTTGAAAAAAAAAATGTCATTGGGATTTTGATGGGGACTGCATTGAATCTGTACATTGCTTTGGATAATATGGCCATTTGAACTATGTTGATTCTTCCAATCCATAAACACAAAATATCTTTTCCCTTGTGTCTTCTTTAATTCTTTTAATAGTGCCTTTTTGTTTTCAGTGTATAGCTTCTTCATATCCTTTGCTAAGTTTTATTCCTAGGTATTTTTGTTGTTGTTGCAATTGTGAAAGGTATTGCTTTTTTCATTTTCTTTTTCTGAAATTTCAGGTTTTATATATAGAAATGCAATAAATTTTGTACCTTGATTTTGTATCATGCTACTTTATTGTATTCATTAATTGCTTCTAACTCATGTTTTTTGGTGGAATCTTTAGGGGACTATATGAAGAATCATGTCATCTGTCAAAAGTGACAATTTAACTTCATTCCCTTTAACCCAGCCATTGTTTAATAGCATATTGTTTAATCTCCACAAATTTGTGTGTGTGTTGGGGGTGGGGGGGGGGTTCTGCTCTCTTTTTGTAGTTTCTGTTCGATTTTAAAGCCTGTGGTCAAAGAATATACTCAGTATGATTTCAGCCTTCTTAAATTTGCTGAGACTAGCCTTTTATCCCAGCGTGTGACCTATCCTAGAGAATGTCTGCTATGCGCTAAAAAGGTGTTCTGTGATGAAGTGTTCTGTAAATGTCAGTTATGTATATTTGACCTAATGTGTAATTTGAAACTGATATTTTCTTATTGATATTCTGTGTGGATGATCTATCTATCTATAGCTGTCAATAGGGTGTTTAGGTTTCCCACTATAATTTTGTTTTAGTCAGTTTCTCCCTTTAGTTCTGTTAGTAGTTGCTTTTGTATGTTTTTATGCTTCCTGATTGGGAACATGTATCTTAATGTGTTATCTATTTTTCTTGTACTGTCTCCTTTATCATTATGAAGTGTTCATCTTAGTCTCCTGTTACCTTTTTTATTACGAAGTCTGCTTCATCTTATGTAAGTATATTAATGGTTACAACAGCTTTTTCCTCAATGCCATATGCTTGAAATATCATTTTCAACCCTATCACTTTGAGTCTATATTTGTCCTTGTAGCTGAGATATATCTCTTGGAGGCAGCATATGGTTGGGTTTTGTTTTTGGTTCATTCTACTAATTTGTGCCGTTTTATTGGTGAATTCAGTATATTTACATTTAGGATGGTTATTGCTGTGTGAGGGTTTCCTATAGCCATTTTATCTTTTGTTTTCTGGTAGCTGAGTGTCTTCATTGTTTGTTTGCCTTTTTGTTTCTGTCTGTTATTTCAGTTTGGGGGTATTTTATAATTTTATCTCTGTTTTCATTTTTAATGTTATGTATACCAGTTCTGAGTGTTTGTTTTGAGTGGTTACCACTAAGTTTATATAAAAGTAAGTTTCACATTTACAGTAGTCCTTTTTCTTAAGGATGCTTCTTATCTCCACCTCCCTTTGCAAATTCAGACCTTTACTTCCTCCCCTTTTAAGTTTTAGTTGTCACAAATTTTCCCTATTTATGCTGTGAGTTGATTTCTGAGTTGCTGGACCAGGTTGTGTTTTTCTTCTCTTTTTCTCTTTGTATGTTTTTATATTACTTCCTCTTTATGATATGTTGAACTGTGTAGTGTTCTGTTCTCTGTAGAGATTTTCATTCCTACTGCTGTTAGTCTGTTAGTAATCTTGTTTATGATCTTGTATCCTTTTGATTTTCTGTTTCAGGTTGAATAGCCTCCTTCAGTATTTTCTATAACGCAGGCCTTATGGTGAAAAATTTTCTCAGCTTCTGCATGTCTGGGAACATCTTTATTCCTCCTTCATATCTAAATGATTACTTTGCTAAATATATTATTTTTGGCTAGTGATTTCTCTTTCAATTGTTTAAATATTTGATTCTACTCTCTCCTGGCTCTTAGAGTTCTTATTCTTTTTTTCTTTTTTTTATCCCTGAAAAGTCTGATGATAATATAATAGATCATGGTCTTTTTTTCTCTGGTTGCTGTAAGAATGCTTTATAAAGTTTTTTACAGTTTCAATATAATGTGCCTTGGGGAAGGCCTGTTGAGATTGAAGTTGGTTGGTGCTCTTTTTGTTTCTTAGATTCAAGGATCCATTTTTTCCATAGGTTGGAAATTTTTCGTTGACTCTTTGTATATAGACTCTCTGTGCCATTTTAACTCTCTTTTCCTCTGGTTCAACCATTATTCTTAAGTCATTTTGTTTGATAGAGTGCTTTCATTTCTTTAAATGCTCAAGTCTCTCTCTTCTTCCTCCTGTGTCATTTCCCTATTTCATCTTTGATATCACTAATTTTTTTTTCTCTATCTGCTCAGCTCTTCTACCTAAGGTAGCTATTTTATTATTCATCTTTTATTGTGTTGTTCATCTCCAAATTTCTGTTTGGTTCTTCTTTAACATTTAAATTTCTTTGTTAGAATGTTCCTTTTGTTAACAATTTTTTTTTTCTTCTGAGTTCATTAAACTGCCTATCTGAGTTTTCTTGCATCTCATTGGGTGTTTTCAGGACTGAAATTTTGAATTCTCTGTCATTCATATTTGTGTCTTTACATTCATTTTATGGAGCTTTTATATTTATTTTTTGAGCAATCTTGAACCTTGTTAACTTGGTTATTTATAGCAATTAGTGACTTTCTCTTCCTGGGCATCTATCTACAGGTGTGGATTCTGCAACAGGTAGATATACAGAGGGCTTTATTATTATTATTATTATTATTATTATTATTTGCTTTCTAATAGGTGGCACTGAAGGATTTTATTTTCTCTCTGGAGCTACAGTATTTTATTTTCTCCTACATTGTTCAGTCTTCTCCAGGTTAATGATTCTTTAGCTCGATGGCATTGGCTGGCAATTAATATAGTGATAAGAATCATATTGTTAATATTAATAAGAGGGCAGATAGTGAGCCTGAGAAGAAAATAGGAAAAAGTTTAGGCTATTATCACCAAAATGGTATAATATTAGGAGGCTTGTAAGGCTAATTAATAAACTATATTTTGTAAGGTTAATTCAAATTATGAAGTGTTTTGAGAGTCAGACTAAAGGTATTAGTATAGTGGTTAGGATGATAATTTTTATCATTGTAGGAAGTTTGGGTTCTGGAAGTAGTCTACACTATAGGTATTGGATACTATGACTAGTAGGGACAAACTTAGGGCAGCTTCACATGCCCCAAAGACTAGCAGTACAATTAGCATTATGCTGGCCAAAGTTAAGTGGGTGTTTAAAATTATTACTGATGCTATAACAAAACTGGATAGTATCATGCCTTCTAGACATAGTAGAGATGATATTAAATGGGATCAGCACAGTAACAGACCCACCAAGGACACTGTGAAGGCTAGTATGATATTGACATAGATTAGGGACACTTGATAATTATGAAGTTTATCATAGTCTAATGAGTTGAAATCATTTATTTTTTTCTAAACTAATTATCATTATTCAGTTCATTCTAATTTTTGGGGGGGGGATCACTCATAGGCCAGACTGATTAGGTTAATAAAGAAATAATAGCTAATGATATAATTAATATAGTTTTTACGTTGTTGGTTTGGGCGCCTCATGGAAGGGGAAGGAGGAGAGCAATTTTTAGGTTAAATAAAGGGAATATAATAGCTAATAGGAAGAATTTTATAGGGGAAGGGAAGTGGGCTGAGACTAAGGGGTCAAAATCACACTTGTATGGACTTGATTTTTCTGAGTACACATTTGTTTGGGGAAGCCAGAATGTGATAATTACAAGAAATGAGTCTAAAAGGGCATTTATTAATAGAGTCAGTATAAGGTTAATTATTCTTTTCTGAGTAGTGCCAGAATTAATTGAATGGAAGTCAATTGTACTGTTGAATACTAAAAAAGTAAGAGCCTCTTCGATAAATGGATATGTATAGGAACAATCAGTATCACGCAGCAGCCTCAAATCTGAAAGGGTGGCTAGATGTAAAGTGAAATTTCTGTTAATGGAAGAAGCAGACAATGAGAAAAGTAGAGCCAATGATGACGTGTAGTCCATGGAATCCTGTAGCTACAAAGAAAGTTGAGCCATACACCCCATCTGAGATTGTAAAAGGATTTTCATAGTATTCTGAGGCCTGCAGTAAGGTAAAGTATGCTCCTAGTAGAATTGCGATAAGTAGGGCTTGAAGTATGTGTTTGTGGTTCCCTTCTATGAGACTATGGTAGGCTCAGGTGATAGATACCCCTGAAGCTAACAGGACTGATATAGTAAGAAGGGGAACTTCTAGGGGATTCAGGGGGATAACGCCTGTAGGGGGTCAGCAGCCTCCTAGTTCAGGAGTGGGAGCAAGACTTGAGTGGTAGAAGGCTTATCCCAAAGAAGAACACTTCTGACACAATAAACAGGATTATGCCATATTGTAGGCCTTTTTGGATAATAGGTGTATGGTGGTCTCAAAATGTGCCTTCTCGAACAATATCTCACCATCATTGATATGTAGTTAATAAATTTATTGTCAGGCCTGTGAGTAGGAGTAGTGTGGAGTTGAAGCAAAATCACATAACTAACCCAGATGTTATAAGAAGGGCAGATAGGGCTTCTGCTAAAGGCCACGGAATTGGGTTAACTATGTGGTAGGCATGGGTTTGGTGGGTCATTAGGTATTATCGTGTAGGTATAGGCTGACCAATAGGGTGAAGATGTAAGCTTGAATAAGGACAACTGCAAACTCTAGGATGCTTAGTAGCATTAAAATAATGAATGTAATGAAAGCTGTAATTGTACTAATGCTTAAGAGAGCTAATGTGGCACCTCCGATCAGGTGGATTAAAGATGGCCTGCCAGTGATGTGGCTGTTAGTCATATGATGAGGACTATTGGTTGAATAAATAAGCTAATAGTTTTGATAATTACTAATATAGGAATTAAAGGCAAAGGGGTCCCCTTGTGGCAGGAAATGGGTGAGAGACGGTTTCATTTCATGGCGGAAACCTAGAACTACTATCTCTGCTCACAGGGGTATGGCCATCCCTAAATTCATAGGTAATTGTATAGTGGGTGCAAACAAATGAGGTAGGAGCTTTCCTGGAATAGGCCAACCAGATGTCACATTTTAAACAGGAAATAAAACAGTGGTACTGTCCCATTTCAAGTGGTACATATGGTCAGCCTCTTGACACATTGAATTTAACCCAGTGAGACTAGGCCGACCATATATACCATTTTAAATAGGACAGTACTGTTTTTTTAGTCCCTTTTAAAATGGGACATCTGGTAAGCTGATCATGGAGGTGGTCTGCTTCTCTGTGACCAGGTTGCCTTGTATTAGGGCACCATCCCTGTGGAAGGATGTGGTGGGTGATGCGTTTCTCAACCACTGGAACCATAGCTGCCCTGGGGTGCCCCCACTGGGATCATCTGGGATAGGTGGGTGTGGGTGAGCTGGGAGAGGTGGCGTGTGTTTGTTACTGCCACAGCTGTCTTGCCCCGAGAGCTCCTTCTCTGTCACAGAACTAGCAACACTGCGTGTCTGCCACACAGGAACTGTCTCCTTAGTCCTCTGGGCTGTAGATATTATCCTCTTTGATGGGATCGTCACTGCTACAGTTTTTCCTGAGACCAGCAGAAACCCTGGAAGGGTGTGTGGCAGTGAGCTCTGGAAAGATGGGAAAGGTGGCCAGTCTTCGTGGCTTGGTTTTCTACCTAGCAGTGAGAGCAGCAGGGTGAGGGTTTTAACTCTTCTGTACTTGATCTTTGCCCTGAAGTCCTTGCCCAAAGTGTTGCGTTCAGTTTATTATATGCTGATCCCTCAGGCAGGAATGCTTGGGGCCACAGAAGGTGCACCTGCCATCTTACTCACTCCTTCCCTCTCCCTGGACAGCAATGAGCTTCCAGCTGTGTCCACAGCTCCTGTCTCTGTACTTCTCCCTTCCCTCCTCCCCATTCTTCCCAATCTTCCTACCTTCAGATGTTTCAATGCGTGGGTCTCTCAGCCATGTTTGTGTGTTGCATAGCAATCCTTTGTTGAACTATAGCTGTTCAATTTGTTGAAACTTCCGAGGGAGATTTCAAGGAGCACTCTTTATACTGCCATTTTAATTAATTATGTCATCTGTTCAGCTTTGTACTGGAAGTTCTTTGGATGTCGATGCTTGGATCTTTCAGACTTGTGTTTGTTCAGGAAGAGACCTTTGTTAAATTATAACTGTCCAACTTTTTGTGACTTCAAGAGGAGAGACCTAGAGGTTTATTCATGCTGCCATGATGCTGACAGCACAGTTTTAATTTTCTAATATCACTGTATCTGTTAATTTCTTTTTACTTTGCAAATAATGTACTTAACAAAGCTAAAGTTTATTTTTTTAATTAGTATTATATATTATAGATTTTGTACTTAGCTTGAAAAATAATATAATATATAAACTCTTCCTTCATTAATCTTACAGCCTATGCTTAAGTTTTAAGACATCTACTAAGTGAAACTATTTAATCAGTATCCTCACACTATTTAGAACTTTCTTATTTTGAATTTTGGAGACATTGTACTTTGTACAATTTCTTAAATTGTCATGCTCAAAGTATGTATTTTCATGTTTAGATAGGCATATATATGTTTATATATATATATATATATATATATACACACACACACATTAATCTTTATAAGTATATTTTTATAATTTAGCAATTCTTGTTTGCTTTATTAATGCTAAAATTGTATTATTTAAAATTATAAAATGAAAGTTTGATATATTAATGTTCTTTCTCAATTTTTTATGCCACAGTTGTAAATTAGCAGGTTTATTAGACCAGTGCACATTAGTAAAAAATGGTTATAAGACTGTAAATAATGACTTTATATTAGATTTTATGATTATGCCCATTTGAATAATGTAGAAAAAACCTGTCAGTTCAGAAGAACATGAAGCACATGTGCACAAAGAAATAAAAATGTCAATTTCAACTTTATGTTTATGGTTTTAGTAACTCCCAAGACTTAACCCAATAAGATTTTGCAAGACGCCACTATATTATTATTATACTTTATCTTTTGCTGGAGCTAATTGCAACTGTTTTCTTTGTGTTGCAACCCAAAGTTTTCAACGGAAACAATTCACTACCCAGATAAACGTAGAATTGACTAATGGTTTTATTGTTTTCAAATATTGCTTATAGAAATTAATAATACTACTACTCCATTTCTAATTTCCTAACTCTGTAAGAGGATATATGGGACTTAAGCTAATGAGGCAATATTCAAAAGTATAAAACATATACTATCACTGATATATCATCTATTTAAGGTAACTATAGCAACAATTAAGTACTACCTGTAGAAGGTCAGTATGAAACAAATGTAAAAGGCACCATTAGAGAAATAGGGGCTCTTTTTTCTTATGAATTTCATAGGAAACAGGAATTTCTAGCAAGTAATTTCTCCTAATTCACACTACCTAATACCTAGCCACATAAAATGTCATGTCTATAAATAAGATCTGGTGGTTTTTCCACAAAAGGCCTTCAGAGAATTAAAAATATACATAGTTCTATGGTGGGTACCTACAAGATGCTTTCACTGGATTCATTATCATAAAAACACTGTCCTCAGGAATCTATCATTTTTCTAAAATATCATAGGGAATGATGAACTCAGGGCTCCAAATGATGAAACACCTGAGTGGCTAAGACTCTAAATACTGAAGGACAGAATAGGTTATGATTAATAGTGGTCCAGATAATAATAACCAGTATTTATTGAATGCTTTCTTTGTCCTTACAGTTTTAGGTACTTTAGATACAATCATTTATTTTCACTCACATAGCAACCACATGAAACCTGGAATTGTTACTACCTCTGAGAAAGAAAGGTGTAATAAGTAACAGGTCCATGATTATCTACTTCAAAAAAGAAAGAATGGGGAATAGAGGATCTGGTTTTAGAGGGTGATAACTGATATGATTTTGTTCTCTGGCTGCTATGCCAAGAATAGATAGGTGAATAATACAAGTAAGCAATAAAAATAGCCTTCAATGGAAGTATATGTTTTTGAATTTTGCTGTATTCTTATAGTTTGCAACTTTAGCTCCATGGGAAACACTGTCATCACAGATAAGGCACTCAAATCTGCAGTTACATATACACTATTCAGTGAAGAATAAATGAAAAAGAGAGAGATATTAGACTTATTCTTGCCTGAGGTTCCCTAATAGGTATTTTTTGGTTGCTGAAGGTATAAACTTTGATGTGTATTTATACACACATATGCACACACATTTGCAAAGATATGCAACACATAGATGATGTACTGTAGAATCATACACCTGAAACCTATGTAATTTTTACTAAATAATGTCACCCAAATAACAATAAAAAATGACTGAAACAAAAGAAATATTAAATATGTAACTTTTAAAGTTAATAAGCATGATTATATCTAATGCAATATCTAGATAATATTATGCAAATATACATTTGAAATCTATATAATTTTACTAACCAATGTCACCTCAATTAATAATAGATAAAAATAAATAAAATCAAAACAACAAAGTGAAGTTACTCTCTATGATAGTAAATATATTTTATTTTCAAATATTTATTTCTTATAGTTTTTGACAGAGACAGAGAGAGACAGAGAAAAGGGGTAGGGCCCAGAGCAGCCCCCACAGCTGCACACCATCAGTTTTTCACATGGTTTTGTTTCACACCGGTGGGTAGGAGTCACGCAGGGTGGAAACTAGGCCGTGGGTCTTCCACATGGGAGACACCCTCGTGAGCTTTCCACATAGGAAGCTTGACCTTGTGAGAACTAAACTGGGGCCACATCCCAGTTCAGCATATGGGTTCGCCCGGACTGGGGTCAAGACCAGGACTTGGACTCGACCCTCAGAACTCGGGACTGCAAAATGCTCACTCAACCTGCTGCATCATCCTTGCTTCCCCATATGGCGGTAAATATATACTACTATGCAGTAATCTGGACAAAAAAGAAGCTAAGTAGAGTTAGCAAATGCCTGTTCTGTTAATGTGTCTTAAGACCTCTTGGATTAGACATAGGAAAACTTGGGTGCCTTGAAGAAATGATATTTAAAGTGCAGTGTCTCCTCACAGATATACAGGGAAATTATATTAGAACATGTATTTTTCTTTATTTTACCTCATCAATGCAAGATATCTTTTTTTTTGTATAGTGTATTTGTACAGTGTAATGAACATAAAATTGATAAGTAAAGTACATGTATTCTTATGGTAATGTGCTTATTGTTATTATTTTTACTACTAATGTTCAGTAGAATATAAAAGAAAAAAAATTAGTTACCAGTTGAAAGGTGTTATATAATCCTAAGCACGGATGTCCTTAACAACCTTTAAAGTCCTAACTTGTTCTTAACATGCCTGAAACCTGACATTAACAATAGATTATCTACTTTGAAAGAAAGCAAAAACCCTGAGTGACTTGTTATTCTCAGTGAAAGTACAAATGTATTTCTATAGAAATTTTTATTTACCATTGATGCTATGTCTTAAAATGAATCCATGTAAAAAAATGTATGTATAAGACACTATTAAAAGAAATTGAAGAAGATACAAAGAAATGGAAAGATATTCCGTATTCATAGATTGAAAGAATAAACATAGTTAAAATGGCAATATTACTCAAAGCAATATACAGATTTAATGCAATTCCAATAAAAATCCCATAGACATTCTTTGGAGAAATAAATAAAAAAATATATCAGATTCATCTGGAAAATCAAAAGACATGAATTGCCAAAACAACCCTCCAAAAAAAGAATGAGACTGGAGGCATCACACTCCCAGACATCAGTCTATACTACAAAGCATCAATAATCAAAACAGCTTGGTATTCACAGAAAAACAGACATACAAAACAATAGAACAGAATTAAAAACCCAGAAATAAACCCGCAAACATATGGACAGATAATTTTTCACAAAGACACAAAAAATATGCAATGGAGAAAAGAAAGCCTCTTCAGTAAATGATGCTGGGAAAATTGGAAAACCACATGCAAAAGAATGAATCTGGACAGTGAACTGTCACCATATAACAAAATTAACTCAAATTAGATTAAAAACCTCCACATAAGACCTCAAACAATAAACTTCATAAAAGAAAGCATTGGTACTAAACTTGTAGACCTTGGGCTCAGACAGCCCTTTATGAACTTGAGCCCAAAAGCAAGGGAAGTAAAAGCAAAAATAAATTAATGGGACTTCATCAAACTAAAAAGCTTCTGCACAGCAAAGGAAACCATCAATAAAGTAACAAAGGGAACCATCCAAATGGGAGACTATATTTGCAAACAATGCCTTTGATCAGGGGTTAATATCTAAAATATATAAAGAACTCATACAATTCAACAACAATAAAAACAAACAATCCCATTAAAAAATGGGCAGAAGACCTAAACAGACAAGTCCTTTGAAGACATATAAACAGCCAACAGACATATGAAAAACACTCTACATCACTAGCAATTAGGGAGATACAAATAAAAATGACAATGAGATATCACCTCACAACTGTTAGAATGGCTATAAGCAACAAGACAAGGAATAACAAGTGCTGGAGAAGAGGTGGAGAAAAAGGAACCCCCATACATTGCTGGTGGGAATCTAAATTGGTACAACCACTATGGAAGGCAGTATGGACATTCCTCAAAAAATTAGGAATGTAATTGCCCTATGACCCAGGAACCCCTCTTCTGGGTATCAACCCAAAAAAACTGAAACCCTTAATCCACAAAGATATATGTACTCCAATGTTCATTGCAGTACTGCGTACAGTGGCCAATCATGGAAACAACCAAAGTGTCTTTCAATAGATGACTGGATAAAGACTTTGTGGTACATTTACACATGGAATATTACTCAACAATAAGAAAAGATGAAATACAGCAATTTGTGACAACGTGGATGGACCTTGAAAACATCTTATTAAGTGAAATAAGTCAAACTGAAAGAATCAAGAAACATATGACATCACTCATAGGTGGAATATAAAACTGAAAGGAACAAAGAAACAAAAACTCATGAACACAGTCAGTGGTTTGGTGGTTGCCTGGGGGAGGGGATGGGGAG
>PVKE010016209.1:0-32307 GCA_004027555.1 Craseonycteris thonglongyai
TACCTCCAAAATTTAGTAATCATATGTTAAATATCATCTCTGGTATAGTCTATAATCATGCATTTTTATAGAAATATTATAGTAACCAGAAAATTCCATACCTAGTAAGAAAAAAAATCAATTATTATCAGTCTGAGCTGAATTTTATCTAGTGCGGATATGAAATAAGATATAAAACCAGGGTATTAAAAAGGCTTGAATAAATAGATCAACATACATAACTGGGATAAATTTTATTTTTGGTGTTTTCTCCTCTGGATCTCTCTGCTCTTTTCCCTTTTGTGTCATTTTATTTTATTTCAAACTGGTTACCTCTCTGATATATGTTTAAGCTGAGAATTACAAAATATATTGTTTGATAAATTAGATATTGTGTTCTCATGAAAGATAGAAAGTCTTTTATCAAACAAAAATATTAGTAAAACCTGTACCCAGGAGGCAAATGATATAAACCGTTCACCTAAATTCCTTTATAGTTGAATTTAAAAAAAATTATGATATAAAAAAAAAAAATCCTTGTGGGTTTTCCATTGACTGTGACAAAAGCATACTAAAAATCCTCTGTGCTATTTGGTACTTGCTGCTAACAAAGTCCAAAGCTATTCCCAAATGAGAAATTGTTACAAAGATAATGCAAAATATTAATGGCAAATAGGAATCAAAGTCCCTCCCCATCAAAATGAGTGCTTTCAGAAGCTTTTTTTCCTTTCCTTTTCATTCTTGCTTCCCTCTCTCCCTCCCTCTCTCCCCTCCTTTCTTCCCTTCCTTCCTTTCTTCCTCTCCTTTGTCCTGACTGGAAAGCTCAGAACATCTTTTTACATTTTATATTATCAGAAGCAAAATTCATATATAAATAGTATATTTATTTAATAAGTCACGTTTGATTCTATAATAATTCCAAAGCAGTTTTAGATTATTTTATTTTGACATAAATGCTTTGCTTAAGACACATTCACTTTTAGTAAATATTTATGAACATAATTAATTTGAGAGTGCATCACAATAGAATGAAGTTTTCTTATCCATTTATTTATTTTTGTATATGCAACATGTGCATTGTAACAGTAGTTACTTTCACACTCTTCTGTTAAGATCTCTTGTTCTTCACAGTCCTAATTCAAATGTTACTTCTCCTGGACACCCTTCACCTGATTTATCATGTCCCTGCTACCACTGCTGTGCCTTTGGTATTTATTATATTGTAGTTTACCCAATACATCTGCTTGTTGCCTTATAAAGCTGTAATTTTTGGAGAAAATGATTTATTCTTGCACACTAAATATTTTAGGCTCATGTACATAATGCTTTGTAATTTACTGAACGGAGTGAAATATAACACAGCCTTTTGTTTGACTGCATTTCTCTCCTTCATAAAATTTTCCTCAACTGGAGATGAAACTACAGGATACAGTAAGTTGATAAAAATGTAAAACCGTGTTTACTCTGAATAAGCATGATAATGACATTGTCTGTCATTAAATATGTTTTTATTCAAGGTGATGAACACACAATATAATCAACATATAGATGATGCATTATAAAAATGTACACTTGAAACCTATATAATTTTACTATCCAATGTCACAAATTTAATAATGAAAAAAGCTATATTTATTCTATATTCTAGTCTATTAAGTACAATAACATTATGTCTAAAAATGTACATACCTTTTGTAAAAATACTTCACTGATAAAAAAAATTAATTAAATTAAATGAGAATAGAATTTCATAGAGTTTTTCAAGAATTAATTGAGATAATGAACATAAAATGCTTAGTACAATCTTATTCTGCAGGATCAACTCCTGCACAAGAGTTCCTCCACTGTATTCACAGCCAGTCCTTCCAACCAATTGGCCCAAGGGTCAATCTCTTGCACTGACATGCCAACAGCAACTAAGGGTCAACTACAACAGGAGGGCACACACAACCCATACAAGGAATATACCTGGAGCACCCAGTGCAGGTGACCAGGGAAACTGGGCCACTGAGCTCCACAGGACATCTACTATATTATATAAGGCCACTCTACTAAGACCAGGAGACAGAGCAACCCTAACTTATATACAGAAACAAACACAAGGGTTTCAGAAAAAATGGAAAACCAGAGAAACTTGTCACAAATAAATGAACAGAATAAATCTTCAGGAAAAAGAACTAAACAAAATGAAGACAAGCAATCTATGAGATGAAGAGTTCAAAATATTGGTTATAAGGATGTTCAATGATCTCAGAAAAAACTTCAAGAAAGATATATAAAAACATAAAAATGGAGATAGAAAATGTTAAAATGAATCAGTGAGAAATAATGTAGCAACTGAAATTAAGACTGCATTAGAAAGAATCAACATTAGATTTGATGAAGCAGAGGATCAAATCAGCAATTTGGAAGATAAGGTAGCAGAATACACCCATTCAAAACAGCAAAAAGAAAAAGAAATTCAAAAACATGATGACAGTTTAAGGGCCTCTGGAGCAACATCAAGCATACCAACACTCACATCATAGGGGTATCAGAAGAAGAGAAAGAGCAAGAAATTGAAAATGTATTGGAAGAAATAGTGACAAAAAAACTTCCCTAACCTGGCAAAAAAAAAAAAAAAAGGCAAACTAGCTCAGGAAATGCAGAGTCCCAAACAAGATAAACCCAGAGAAGCTCATACCAAGACACATCATATTTAAATGCTAAAGGTTAAAGACAAAGAGAGAATCTTAAAAAAAATCAAGAGATAAGCAGTTACCTATAAGGGAGCCCCCATAAAACTATCAGCTTATTTCTCAATAAAAACTTTGCAGTCTAGAAGGGATTGGTATAAAATATTCTAGAAGTGATAAAAAGCAAGGCTCTACAACTGAGATTACTCTACCCAGTAAAGCTATCATTTAGTATCATTGGGCAGATAAAGAGCTTCGCTGATAAGAAAAACCTAAAGGATTTCATCACTACAAAACCAATATTACAAAGAATGTCGAAGGGACTTCTTTAATATGGAAAAAAAAGATAAAAATTATGAACAAGAAAATGGCATTAACTACATATCCATCAACAATTGCATTCAGTATAAAAAAATCACATACTCCAATCAAAAGATATGGTGTCTGAATGAATAAAAAAAATAAGACCCCTATATATGCTTCCTATAAGAGACTCACTTCAGATCAAAAAGACACACGACTGAAAGTAAAGAAGTGGGAAAAACATTTTATAAAAATGGAAACAAACAAAAAAGTGGAATACCAATAGTTATACCAGACAAAACAGACTTATAGACGTTAAAACAAAGGCTATAACAATAGAGAAAGAAGGATCCAGTAATCCTACTCCTGAGTGTTTATTTGTAGAAACCCAAATGCTACTATGAGGGAATCTGTGGATACATTTGTTCATTGCAGCACTGTGTACAATGGCCAAGATGTGAAGGTTGCCTGGGTGTTGTTCAATGGATGAATAGATAAAAAGGGTGTTTACACATATACAATGTAATATTGTTCAGCCAGTAAAGGGAATGGGTTTTTGCCATCTGTGGTGGCATATATAAATATGAAGGATATTGTGCTAAATGGAATATATCAGACAGAGAAAGACAGGTACACTGTAATTTCACTTCTAAGTGGAATCTAAAGAACAAAACAAATAAACAAACTAAACAGAAACAAACTTATAGATACAGAGAATATTTTGATGGTTGCCAGAGGGCACAGGGATTGCAGGCATGAGTGAAAAGGGGAAGGAACTAAAGAAGTACAAATTGATTGTTGCAAAATAGTCATGGGGATGTAAAGTAAAGCATGGAGAATACAGTCAATAATATGTTAATAAACATGTGTAGTGCCAAATGCATACTAGACTGGTCAGGGATCACTCAAGTTATATAAATGTCAAATCATTACGCTGTATACCTGAAATTAACATAAAATAATGTTTAGTGTCAATTGTAATTAAAAAGCTTCAAGAGTAAAAGGTGAAGGGAAATAAGATGTTGGTTCAAATTGTCATGTATAAAACAAATAAATAATGGGGATTTAATGTACAACCTAAGACATATAGTCAATAATATTGTGATAGTATTACACAGTATCAGATGGTTGCTGGTCTCATGGTGATCACTTTTTAGGTATATAAATGTTGAATAATTATGGTGTTTACATAAAACAGATATCATGTATGTTAGCTACATTTCAATAAAATATAAAAAAATATTTAAAAATATTTCTAACTATAAAGGTTAATTAAAATAATATTCTTACTTATGGATAGGCACAAAATCCAATCAAAGTATTTTTAATTTTCTTAAACAAAATGTAATTAAAAAATATATTTTATTGTTTGAGAGTGGGCGAAACAGTTAGAGAGACACAGAGAGAAGGGATGAGGGCCCAGAGCATTCTCTATAGCTGTGCATCATCAGTTGTGACATGGTTTCATTCCACATGTGGATGCGGGGCCAGAACTGACTGGGTGCCTCCAGCATGGGAGAATATTCTCCATCATGCCATTCTGCTGGTTACCAGTTGTGCCACAATTTAGCACTTGGGTTTGCACAGGCTGGGGCTGGGATTCGGCTCCCAGAACTCACAGTTGCAAGGCAAGTGCTCAATTTGTTGAGCAATCCCAGCATTCCCAATAAAATATAATTTTGAGAGAAATGGGTAATGTTTGTAGATTATTTCATATTTTACAAAAATTTTGAATATGTCTTAATAGCCTGGGAGGATTAAAGATGTAAACCAGGGAAACCGGGATGGCTCAGCGGGTTAAGCACTCACTTTGAAGCCCCGAGGACCAAGGATCACAGTTATTTAATATTAAATGAGTTGAGATCAGAAGTGCTACAAGGCCCCCCTCCCTTTTAACATCATGATCTTCCAGTTGATTCAATAACCGTGATCACAGACTTTACTGGTATACAGATCACCGACTTACTTCTCACCCTGATTATTCATTAGAATATTTCCCAATATTTCTTCTGTGGTAATTTTCAAAGAAAAGAGTGCCATAGAGAAGTAGTATAAGAAATAACACTTTAGCATAAGACAAAGTATTTGTCTGGCCTAATTTAATACTTTTCCTTACTTTATTGATCACAGAATCTATTTTTTTTTTAATGTAGTAGCTATGAGAATTTCAGGGAACTAATTTTACTTGGAATGCATCTTAAGAAAGGACAACACTGTTCTAGAATCATTTGGATCTCTACCACATTTCTGAAGGCACTACATTTAACATGAATCTTTACAATATGAGGACAGGTGTTAAAACTTTAATCAGGATACTTCTTCATTGAGTGATATTATATGCTCAAAGTCCATCTATGATTAAAGCAATTATCACATTTAAATAGAAAGAAAGAAACTCCAATCTTATGGTAATTCTGTGGTTCTTATATTTGTGATTTTACCACTTTGCCTTTAGGATCTTGTGATTAGAATCACAAGTTTTACATCAAGCTGAGAGCTCCTCTCTGACTGATGTAGAAACATTAAGTTCTCATCTCAGTCTCATCAGCTTGTTTTCTAGTTTTTGACATCAAGCAACCTCCATTTTCAAACTTTGCCTTTCTTTGCTTCTATAAAACAAAACTTAATTCTTATCTAACTTTAAACTTTTTCCCTGAACTCTCTTTCTCCTATTATTCTCTAACAATGAGTATTGTTAGACAATTAGTTCTACTTTCTCTGCATTCATTTTGTTTATTTGTTTACTCATTCATTCATGTTTCTAGTCTTGTGGTCTGCTTTCATGTTATAGCACTATGAACACTGACCACAGAATGTGTACTTCCTAGCACAGTAAGGGCTTGAACTCTCAAGTCAGCTCCTCTGAGTCTACCCTGCTCCCCTTACTTAGTGAAGTGTAAAATAATGACATCTGAGTTTTTGTAACAATTAACTTAAGATCATGATTATGATTGAAAATGCAGTGATAACAAGTCTCTGAAGTATAAAACAGTATATACCGTATTTTCTGGTGTATCAGACAACTTTTGAAACGAAAAAAGTCAACCGAAAATCGGGGGTCGTCTTATATGCCAAGTATTTCCCGAAAAATGTCTCGATATGCCGCTAAACGAATTTTCCAACTCGATCCCGCACCAATCACTGCAAGGCTGCTCGGACCGCCTCTCTAACTCAGCCAATCCAAGCAGGCTTTTGATGCATGCAATATACATGTTCTGTACCCGAAGCTACACTGTGTTCTAGTAAAAAGCCTGCTCAGATTGGCCAGAGTCAGAGAGGCGGTCTATTACAACCTTTGAACCTTTGCTTGTTGTGATTGGCTCACCGTGGTACATACCGTATTTTCCGGCGTATAAGACGACTTTTGAAACGAAAAAAAGTCAACCGAAAATCGGGGGTCATCTTATACGCCGGAAAATACAGTACTCAATAAATATTTACTGCAGTAATATTATACTCCATTGTAAATTACACACGTTCAACTTGTGGACAAAAAGAGAGCCACATACTAAACCTGACAAGCTCAGGGGAGGTCAGCTTGGGGGGCTCTACAAACTCAGAGGCCAAATTTAGCCACTAGGATGGTCTGAACATGGAAATTACTAACAAAAAGCAGGTCGTGGTGGGAAGTAACATCCTGGGTTTGTGTCTTTCTTGACAAAAATCAGTCTTTAACTTAAGTAAGTCTGTCCTTTTTTGTTTGTTTGTTTTGCACCTAAGATAACATACCCTTGGAATGTAAGTAAGTAATCCCTTTTGCATGGGCCCATAAATGCAAAACCCACCCCACCAGAGCAAGAGACCACAGAACTCTCATTGTTATCTTGTTCCCCAAATACTATCTATGTGTTGTAAATGTTAATTACTAACAATCCTGTAGTCACCAATGTAAAAGAAGCATACGTGCCTCCATTTTACTTTGTATCTAATTTCAGAGGTTTCCCCACTTTTTCTCCAACCCCGTTCATCTACCCTCAGTGGATTTCGTGCAATCCTCTTTATTTCTCTTCCTTTGATTCTAACATATAAAATGACCTGCAAAACTGCCATTCTCTAGAACACTTTCTTAATCCATTGAGATTTTATTTCCCAGCCTTTGTCATCAGTTTGGATCAAATAAACTCATTAAAATTCTCTACAGGTCTGGACATTTCTTACATTGACTAATTATAGCAAATTGTTCCCTAGTGTATGTTTACATGTTCTTAGGATATGAGCACTGTTACTATTTTTAAAATGTAAACACATATAAAAACAACTAAGAGTTTATCACAGAGTATCTTATATGATGGTATCTGTTTCTAACATTTGGAAAGTACTGGCCTACATAAATTAACATAATCTAAATTGAAAAAATTTATATATGGTTAATAAAAATAATTTTAAAAATTACTAATTTTCTCAGAGATCTTTATTCAATGTAAATCAGTATTCCAATGAATGCCACTTAGTATTAGTTGTGTAAATTTAGTTTTAATTTATCCTAATGCTTCATATTTTAAATCTACAACTTTTCTCAAGTAATGTGCTAAATTTTTTTTTCCTAAAAGTTAACCTTGAATGACAATAAAAAAATATTTTCTTATACTCATCTTTCCAGAAAATACAAATAATTTTAATAATAGCAATCAAAACCTGGAATCTCTTTTTTTGTTGTTGTTGTTTTGTTTTGTTTGGCTTTAACTTGAAGAAAAAGAGTCACTGTTTCTTTTTGGAATTTTTTTAAATTTTATTTTTTCTGTTTATTCCTACTATTATGAAAACAGAGCCCTTAATTAAGTAAGCACCATGGCAAGACACACATTCAAATTCATCTGGGACTGAATAGAAGAAGGGGACAGACAGGTAAACAGATGTGATTTTGGTGATGAGCCTCATCTGACTTTATTTCACCAATTAGAAGCCATTGTTTTCCTTCTTTACTGAAATTTTCTAAACTTTTCCAATTCTTTCAGGAAAATGCTCTAGCTGATTTTATGGTACTATGTTAAAATTTACTTGTTATGATAGCAATCATAGATAACTTGGAAGTTTAGTTTTAAAAATCCCTTTCTTTGCAAGAAAAGATTATCTTTTGAAGTTACAAGATACAAAGAACATACTTTTAACAAAATGTGATGAAATACAATGAGATGTATAACAATTTTACCACTCATTCATTTCTCAATATTTTAAAAGTGTCGCCCAGTTGTCAGAAAACATGGCAGGGTCTGAGAATGAAAAGATAAATAGAAGAAAATTAATTTCTTAGATAGTCACAATGTAGCAGGAGAGACAAGTGTCACAGATTAGCAAACAAACCATTGGAACAGTTATGCATAACTATAAAATGTTATGGAGGAGCACAGAAAATCCTCCTACTGTCCCTTTCTCTCTTTCTCATATACACACTCACACACACACAGTTGCATGTGGGTACCTGTGTTGAAAAAAGGCAAGGCAGAAGGATTCACAGTTGAAATTGTCTTAGGTATTAAAGGAAAGTTGAGAATTCACAAGTCATTCCCAGACAGGAGAGTCAGGAAATTTAAGTCAAGGGAGTAACAACTTTAATGATGGAGATGTGTGAAAGGTTATATTACAGTCATGAAAATATGTTATTTTTATATGACTTAGTTGAAAGAAATATGGAGGGGTGAAGGCTGGCCAGAATTCTAAACCATCTATTCACTCTTGCATAGAAGGCTTGAGGAAACAGATATTTCTCAAGTGATCAATTTATTGAGTCTTTGGCAAATCAGAGGACATTTTATCTCTCATCTGGCAATGTTGTTCAAAGACATCTACACGCACTGAGGCTGTCCTTGTACACTTAAAAGCAAACTATCTTGAATAAGCTTTTTGAGTCCGTGGAAAGAAACTTTATTATGATATCTAATATGAAAAATAGCTTGAGAAAAAATGTTTTATTTTTTTTATTGTTTTTTTAGGTATGATAATCTTTGAGATATGAAAGTTTGGAGGAAAATAAAATGGGTGATCTTGGGGAAGCCGGGATGGCTCAGTGAGTTAAACACTCTCTTTGCAGCCCTGGGGACCGAGGATCGAATCCCGGCCCTGTCCGTGTGGACATATATGCTGAACTGGGGAGTGCCCCCAGTTCAGTTCCCACCAGGGTGAAGACCTCGGCCCAGTTCCTGCCCTGTGCAGACCTACTCGCACATGTGGAATGAAACTACGTGGAAAAACAAATGATGTGCAACTATGGAGAATGTTCTGGGCCCTCACCCTTCTCTCTGTCTCTGTCTCTGTATCTCTCTCTTTGTCAAAATAAATAAACAAATAAAAAAAATGGGTGATATTGATTGAGAGGGGTTTAAACCTAAATAATTATCTTTGTAGAATTCTATCAATTAGAGAACCACATTAAACAAGGGAAAATATGTTCTTTGATTAAGTCATATAAAAAGTAGAATTACCCAATTATTTTTATAATTATGTTATCTTTCTGCCCCTTTTACCTATTCTTCAAGCTCCAAACACACTTCTAAGATACAGACTTACTCAGTGGAGATACTGATTATCTATTGTTTTTCTTTATAATCTCAGGGTCTTGTAAGTATAAGTCACAAATATTTGTTTATCTAAACTTAATATATTGCTAGGGTACAATTATATTTTAGAGGCAAGGCATCATGTTGACAATGAATTTTTAAGTAGGTACTGAGGGACAAGTCATAAACAATCACTTTTTATAGCTTGTCCAGGCCACTGTGATGTAGTAGGAAAGCAAAAGATTAATAACAAGGTAAATGAAAGGTTTGAGTCCTACACGGGCTTAAGGCCTGGCATATAGTTCAAAGGTATCAGGTAAATATATAGCTAATGTACTTATAAGGGTATGGGAGCAATAATGTGAGAAAAGTAAGCAAAATTCCATAATCTGAACATTCAATGCTTCTCTCTTTAGATTAAAAATCTTGGACTCATTAGATTTAAAGAGTGAGAGATAGAAGATATATATTTAATTTTGAAATAAGGTCACAATGAGGTCATGTAAATATAAAAGAAATAAGAATAGAATGTCTATGGTTTTCATTGATTTTAGCAAGTAAAATACTGTTTTATATTTATTATGCTCCATGCAAGGGATTTGTTTTAATTGGTATTTTACATACACATATAGGCTTTGAATAATTTATGTGAGTATTTAAGAAATAAATTCTTGACTATGTATTATCACATTTCAAAGCTAAGCTTCTAATAAAGTTTTAAGAAATTTAATAAAATTTATTTTAGTTATTTAAATCCAAGGTCCACAAAAAAGTAATTTAAATGAAGCATCAAATTCATTTTCTGTTTCTCAGTTCTTTTTCCATTACCATATATTTGACCCTTCTAAAGTCATAAAAGATGAAACAGTGAAAGGTTAAAAATTAAAATAACATTCATTAAAAAGTTATATTAACAACTCATGTTAACTTAAAACTTCATAAATTGTAAATGTTCATTTTAAATACATTTATATTAGGCAGAAAAACTTGTTTCTCTTGTTTTGTTTTGTTGATTTTTTAACAATATATTGACATATCAGGATTATTCAATTATGTACTTTTGGAAATGTTTGTAAATGACATTATCATACACATTTTACTAAATATATGTACATTAATTGATATGCTTAAAATTATTCTCTTTTTATTATAATATGCTAATATATAGTATATATGACTCAAGAGCTTAAATCATTTGATTTAATAAAGATAAGGTACTGTTTTCCTGGTACATCTATTTGAAATAAGAAATTAGTCTTAGGAAATCTTAGTATTTAAAAATAATTAAATTTAACAAAAAATAATGAGTATTTTTACGTCTTAATTCAGAAGCATCTATATTATCCTAATTCATATTCATTACTGGATAAATGTGGTATGTACTTATATTTAATCTCCCTTTTTCCACTTACATAATGACTCTGAAGTTTCACTAGGAAACTACATCAAGAATGTCCACTGAGGGAAAGCTGGGATGATGGCTCAGCAAGTTAAACGCTCGCTTTGAAGCCCCAGGGACTGAGGATCCAATCCTGGCCCCAGCCCGTGTAGACCTCTATGCTGAACTGGGGTATGCTTCCAGTTCTGTTCTTGCCAGGACCTATGTGGGAGGCTCCTAGCCCAGTTCCTGCCCTGCGCAGCCCTGTGCCCACCTGTGGAGTGAAACTCTATGGAAAACTAATGTCAAATATGGAGACTGCTCTGACCCCCCCACCCCACCCTTCTCTCTGTTTCTGTCTGTCTTTTTCTCTCTGTCAAAAAATCAATAAAATAAATCTTAAAAAAAAAAATGTTCACTGAATTAAGGACCATGCAATAATATGCTAATATAGAAAATGCTTTGTTTTTAATTTCAAAAGACAAAAATAAAAATTCAGTTTGGGTTGAATATGTTTCATCGTACTATGCCATAGTATATTATTGTCTAAATATTATTTTTAAATATCAAGGATACTATATACTTTTTGAAGACTGAGCTGATTTCACAAGACAGCACAATCCTTTCCAATGGGACATAAATTTTATTTAAAATAAAAATTTCACATAACTGTCTTGAACTCTTAATTTAGTACATTATGCTTTTTTATGCTCTGAAAATTAAAACATCTTTGAATTGACACTGTTCTGTTAGTTGGAATAATTATCTTCCTTTTTGTAAGCCAGTATGATATTTGTACATTTTATAGTAATCATATGATCACCAAAGAAAAGTGTGTCATTGGTATCTCTAGGTTCATCAGTATTCCTAACTATAAATTCTTTTGATCAATTCTTATAGCCTTCAAACTGCCCACTAAGTATGGCGTTCTCACTCACCGCAATTGGTGTCATCCTAAAACAGTCAAAGAGCATCACACACAAAGCATTTGTCTCCAATAACACCATCAAACTCTAGTATTTGCACTATAAATTCTCTAACTTCTATATTCACAATCAACGCCAAGGTGCTGGTTTAGAGCCTCAGTTCCCAAGTGGTGATATGTGCACCCCAGGGGCTATATACTGGGATGCTCAGGAGTATGAAAAAAATAAATACAGGGACGCCATGGAATTCGAACTTAATCCGTCCCAGAACCTTGTTCAAATTCCAAAACAGTTGAGTTCCAAGATTAGTGGCTGTTCGCATAAAACTACAGGCCACACAGTTGATACGTCCCATGAGAACAATGTGTTGGCGTTCGGATTCCAAAGAAGTGTTCAGTTTTTGAGGCGAAATTTGCTTGATTTTTTCATTCAGATTCCAAGTTGTTCGAGTCCTTGACGTTCAGATTCCAAGGTATCATTGTGGTAACAACATTGTAACTATTTTATGAATATTTTTAAATTAAATCTGTGGTATGTATTTTTTGTGTAATCATTTTTCTTCTAACTTATTAGCTCATTTCCACTATTTTACATTAAGATTGGCACTGAACAAAAGAGTCAGTGTTTAAATACAGCTGTTTTAAAAACAAGGGGCACAATTTATAGAAATGGGCTTAAAAGGGGTACACAAGTGGAAAAAGTTTAGGAACCACTAGTTTAAAGCAAGCATCAGCTAGTGACGATTGCTTCTGAGAAACTAATGTTCTCATCAAGAGAACCTAGACTTATTTTTTGTCTTTCAGTTGTCTGTTTACTTAGATGAGATTATCATCTAATTAATTCATAATGGTAAAGTTATTACTACCTTTTCAACAAACTAGAAGTTAGTAACTTTTTATTCATGTATTTCTCCATTCAATAACTTTAAATAAAAACAAAATATGAATTGTATATTAGTTCATTACTGTTGTCATAATGTCATTGCACAATAGAATTTACATACATTTGCAAACTCTTTAGTATACATATACATACATATACTAAACTCTTTCAAGTTACTACATTTTACTCCAAGTGAATATTCTTAATACCAATTTTGGGCACATTATATGTTGGGACAAGGGGGTACATAAGAAATCCTTTTACATTGACTTTTTTCCAAAGTAATTTTAAATCAATATTTCTTATTTATGTGATATATATATATATATATATATATATAATTTATTAATTTCTGAGTTTCTAATTTTAATGGTAATTTCTCAGGAATTTATGAAATATAAATATCATTTTATTATAATTTCAATTCTTGGCAGACTTATCCTATTTAAACTTGTAAAACTGGCAGTAAGTTTAAATTCTAAGTAAATTTTAATCCCCAATATTGCATTCATTAATCAGTGATAATTTACACTAATATAAGTTCATTGATCTTATTCTCAGGCTCTCCCTCCTGAGTAATTTCATACTTTAGAAGACATGATTAGATACATTAAGCTGTGGTATTCCTTTCCAACAAATGAGCCAGGGTTGACTACTGAAGAAATACTACATTAATAAAGACATATAAAGTAATTTGTATAATTTTTCATATTTCAACAACTAATTTATCATAATCCTGGAAAAAACTGAGAATTTTCAGAAAATATGCATCACTAGGATAGAGTTAAATCAACTGAAATCTACATGTATTTCTCATGTGTTTTTCTTTAAATATATTCGACATGGAATTATTTACTCTTTTTAGGTATATAGTTAACATTTTTAAATGCTTTTAACTTAAATCTTCAATTTATTAATGAAATTTTGAAGTTTTCATTCTACAAAATTTTCACTGACTTTATTAGTCTTAAATGTACAGTGTCTTTTACAAATTACGTCCTGTCCCTTATTTCTAAGAATTATTTCTTTTTGGCTTTAATAAGTCTCTTAACCTAACACATATCATGACCATGGAGCAAAAAGTTATCATACTGTCATTATTTTTTTTTACTTAAATAAGAAATTAAATACTACCGGTAATACTACTACTACTACTAAAAAACCAGCACCTTAATTCCACCCCTCTTATATATTACATGAATCTAAAAACAACCCTGTAAAGAGCATTGTAGGATAATATGATATTTTCCAGACTTGGCAAAGGATCCATAAGAAGGGAGTAGTAGCAGAGGTAACACACAGAGAACACAGGCATGAAGGGGGACAAACGGAAAGCAGATTCCCACCTGCAGAGAAGCCACAAACTGGGCTTCTAGAAATCCCCACATTTGGCAGGATGCATGTACAGGAGACGGCCCAGACTCATCAGGAGGACATCTGGAGGCACCTCTCAGACCCAGCTGTGACAGAGAGGTTAAATCACAGCACTGATTCAGAACAGCCAAGAGACACGAGGTTCCTGAATTTGGGATAAAGAAGCTAGTACAGTGGCCTTCGTGAATGGATCGTCAAAGAACCAATAAAAACAGGAATATCTCAGCAGACGGTCCTGTGCATTCATTCATTCATTCAGTAAAAACATATTGAACATTTATTATGTTGCAGGCACCATTCTAGATGGCAAGGTTATAACAGCTGTAAAACAAACAAAAAATCTGCATTCACTCTTTTCTTATAAATTTCCTAAGGAGCAAGAACTAAAATCCTGAAGCTCTTTATAAGTGGGATGAATTATTCCAAGAAATCAGTGGAATTTAGTGGATTAAGTAATGTCCTTTGTATAGACTGTGGAGTGCTGCCTACTTAGCCAATGCACCTATCACTCCAGCTGCTATTATAGACACCTGTTTCTGATGATGAACAACTGTGTCCCTTGCTGGGCAAAGTGCCCAGCTGCTCATGCCTCTCCCAGTACTACATGCCCTCCTATGGGGCAGCCTCCAACCAATGACTAGCCAAGGCAAGGATACCCAGCCTTACAGTCCCAATTGGACAACTCTGAACATTCATCCCCAGTGCAGAGTTCCTTAGAGAATTGGTTGCAATCACATTGTGGATCAGCTTCTCTCTCTGGCCACCTGTGTTTACACTTCTTTATACATACTTGTATCTCTCCTAAAAGTACCCAAAGACAATTTCCCTTCTAGACTCAACTCACCATGTGAGTCTGCATTCAGGGAACCCAATCTAAACACAGGGATAAAGGACAACATAAGTTTAGTTCTGATAGTCCCAAGGCATATATAGGTGGTAGAGCTATGAATAATGTTAGAAGGGAGGAGAGGAAATTTTGCTAAAATAAAATATTTCTAAGCTCCTACTTAACTCCTGAGGGTGGAAGGTACTATCTTTCAGAGACAGGTTTACTCTAGCTACTGGGAATTTCCCTGCCAATATACCCAGAAAAGGAGTGACACCAAGGACAACTCTGACCTACCCACTATCCTACAACTGGCTGGACCCAGTCCTTTGAGAACATAGATATAATCATGGCAGAATAGATGTAATATAAATTTTTGATGTTTTCCTATGAAGTATCTAATATCCACAGTATGGGAAATTATTATAAAATTATTAGAAAATATATTACTGTTGTTATAGAAGAATAAAAAAATATATTTTTGAACATCTAAATTGAAATGTGTGCCACTTAGAAAACTTGGGTATGGTATTGCTTATTTTTCAAATGAAGACACTAAATTGTATGTGTGTGTATAAATTCCTTTGATTAAAAATGTCAGGGGAAGCTGGGATAGCTCAGCGGGTTAAGCACTCACTTTGCAGCCCCGGGAACCGAGGATCGAATCCCAGACCCAACCCAGGCGGACCCATATGCTGAACTGGGGAGTGCTCCCAGTTCAGTTCTTGCCGGGACCTATGCGAGAGGCTCCCAGCTCAGTTCCTGCCCTGCACAGCCCCGTGCCCACCTGTGGAGTTAAACTATATGGAAAACTAACACTGTCAACTATGGGGACTGCTCTGGGCCCTTCCCCTGCTCTCTCTCTCTCTCTCCCTCTGTCTCTCTCTCTCTCTCTCTGTCAAAACATAATAATAAAATAAAATCATAAAAAAAAATTGTCAGACATTATACTTGATCTTAGCCAAAAGGCTGAGACAGTGGCCAAGACATGAAAACAACCAGAGCATACTTTGATAGATGACTGGATAAAGAAGATGTGATACATATATACAATGAAATATTACTCAGTCATAAAAAAGATGAAATAGGGCAGGGGTGGCAAACCTATGGCACACATGCCCAAAGTGGCACGTGGAGCAATTATTTTGGCACCCGGAATTATTGTTCTTTGTTATAAAAACATCCTATGCCTCTCATAGACATAAAAATAATCAATACCTCTATCTCACTCGATGGGTTGGTATGCGAGTCGTGAAAGTATACTCTTATTTCATAAACTTTGGCACTCAATCGCCAAAAGGTTCACCACCCCTGAAATAGGGGAAGCCAGGATGGCTCAGTGGGTTAGGCGCTCACTTTGCAGCCCCGGGGACTGAGGATCGAATCCCGGTCCTGGCCCGTGTGGACCCATATGCTGAACTGGGGAGCTCCCCCAGTTCAGTTCTCACCAAGGTGAGTCCCTGGCCCAGTTCCTGCCCTGCGCAGCCCTGCACCCACCTGTGGAATGAAACTATATGGGAAAACAAATGATATGCAACTACGGAGACTGTTTGGAGCCCTCCCCCTTCTCTCTCTGTCTCTGGCTCTGTATCTCTCTCTCTGTCTGTCAAAAACAATAAAAATAAATCTTTAAAAAAAAAAAAGATGAAATACTGTCATTTGTGACAACGTGACTGGATCTTGACAGTGGTCCCCAAGCATTTGGCACTAAGTATTGGTTTTACAGAAGACAATTTTTCCACGAATGGGGGTAGAGAAGTGGGTAATGTGCAAGCACAATTCACAATAAAGTTCACTCTCCTATGAGAATCGAATGTGGAGCTGATCTGATAGGAGAGGGAGCTCAAAAGGAAATACAAATGATGGGGAGCAGCTGTAAATACAGATGAAGCTCTGCTCACTCACCTGCCTCTCACCACCTGCTGTGAGGCCTGGTTTGTAACAGACCATGGACTGGAACTAGTCTATGCCCCAGGGGTTGGTGGTCACTGGAGCCTGAGATCATCATGCTAAGCAAATAAGTCAGACCGAAGAAGTCACAAACCATGTGACTTCACTCATCTGTGGGATATAAAACTGAAGCAACAAATGAACAAGACAAACAAACACACAAAATCTCATAGGCAGAGACAATTTTGTGGTTACCAGAGGGTAAGGGAAGAGAGGAGGTGGTAGAAAAGGGGAAAGGGGTTCAAATACACAGTGATGAAAGGAGAACAAATTCTAGGTGGTGAACACACAATGGCATATACAGATGATGTACTAAGGAATGTACACTGAAAATCTATATAACTTTAATAATCAATGTTAACCTAATAAATTTAATTATTAAAAATTTCAGAGAAAGATTTGAATATAGGCCTCTACATTATTATCATACCTCTTGCAGGGGTCTCCAAACTACGGCCCAAGGGCCACCCTCTCATCCGGTCCATGGAGACCTTTTTATCTAAGGAAAAATATTACGGAAATTTACGTGTATCCTGCCAAGATCAGCCGCTTACTTTTTCTACTTCTGTTCACAGTCAATGAGATGATATAACTGCTGTTTGATAGTTAATGCAGCCCTCAGGCTGAAAAGTTTGGAGACCCCTGCTCTATAGTATCAAGCAGCTTATATAATTACTTTCATTATCCAAAACCATTTCATAATTATCTTCAGTATTCTACTTACGATTTTCCAGGGATTTAATAAATGTACACAATATTTTCTCACATCACATGTATAAAAATTTCTCTAATTTCAGAGAACTATACACTTTCATGTCAATATTTTCTTGCACTTAAGTCTTTAAAGATTTACAACAGTGGGTGAGGTTAAAAATTCCAAATGCTTTGTAGAGGTTTTTAAATTTTCAACGTTTGAAGGGTCAGGCAAACATTGTTTTAATTTTTTTTCATTTACTTTGTCTCTGCATAATTGGAATACTATATCTATGTCTATTTTTTTCAATCATTTCACCCCAAAAAAGGTCTCCTTGAGAGAGGATATATGTAGCCATCAACCTATTAATATTTCTTCTTCAAATCAAAAGTTTAATGAAAGGAGAAAAGATATAATAAAGTCTCATAAATTAACTTTCAGTTTAAAAGTTATTTTCATAATTTCTCAAAGAGCAAGCTGAAAATATTACAATAGCTCAAAAAGGTAATACTTGAAAATCATATGATTAGTTGCTGCTTGAAAGAGCTGTGGGATCATATTTTAAGAAAAACAAATGAATCTCACTAATAATTATTACAGAAATAACTTTGTGCTTTCTTATTAACAATATTGGGTGACTGACTTTTGTTTCTCTTATCAGAATTTGATATGAATCTTTAATTTCTTAATACACTCTTTCATAAAAGTATTTATCATAAAATGTTCATGAATTTAGCTTCTATCAGATTTTCCAAGGTTTATTAAGATAACACTTTGAATGACAGCTTTTTTACCCTTAACTATAGATGACATAGATACTTACCAATGCTTTGGAATTGAAACAACTAGTCAGGCTATACAATGCATAGATGTCTGCTTCTATGTATTGTATTTACATGTCTTCTTATCTAGCACAGAATGTCAAATATTACACAAAGTATTGAATAATTCATGCCATATTTACCATATTTGGCTTATCATTTATAAATTAATGTATCTTTGTCTTAAATAATATAATGACAGATTAATAAAACTAAATAAAAACTTATGATGTCTTTCATATACCATAGTATTTGTCAAGCATGATGCTCTGAACTAGAGTGTATTTGTGATTATCTCAGTTTATATCTTGGAATTAAAAATCTACTATTTCTTTGCTTATTAACACATTGTATAATGGGGTTTGCATTTATTGCTAACTGCTAAAAATATATAAATAACTTTAAATATTTCAATAAAAAATGTATGTGTTTGGAAGGTTAGGATTATACTAAAATTAATATGAAAATAATTAAACAAAGGCCATAACATAAAGATAGTCTTTTAGGGGAAGCCGGGATGGCTCAGTGGGTTAAGCGCTCACTTTGCAGCGCCGGGGACCAGGGATCGAATCCCGGCCCCGGCCCGTGCGGAACCATATGCTGAACTGGGAGCTCCCCCAGTTCAGTTCTCTCTCTGTCTCTGTATCTCTCTCTCTCTCTCTCTGTCAAAAACAAACAATAAAAATAAATAAATATTTAAAGATAGTCATTTAAACAAAATAAAAATGGCAGTATGGCAAGTACCAGATCACAATAATAATGAGGGTACACATTGAATCTTGTAAGAGTCACAGAGAAAATTTACTATAAAAGAGATGAATTTCTATTGCTTTTCCTTTCTCTCTCTCTCTCTCTCTCTCTCTCTCTCTCTCTCTCTCTTTCTCTTTTCTTTAGTTTTAATTGCAGTAAAAGAGAAGGAAAAGAACGAGAAGAAGATAGTTAAAACTTTCTAATAAGACAGCTTTGAGTATTCTTCTCTGGGAGTCCAAAATGAACAGAAGGCATGCTAAAATAGAGAAGTGTGCCTAATTAAAGACAAAGAAGAGATGCCTAAAGGGAATATGGTACTATGTTGGTGAAACCACAAATAAACAATTATATTCAGAATTGAATCTTGAGCACTAAAATAGAATAAAATCACCTATTTCCTTGACTTCTAGAGTCTGCAAGGGCTTTTGAATCATGAATTTCTGAAGTAATTTAACCTCCAAAATTTCTAAAATTGAGGAATAGATTCAAGGATCTTAAACAATTGATAGTATCTAGCAGTCTAGACAGAACAACAGAATTTTAAGAACAGCAAGGCAATTTAAGATCTACTTCAGTATGGCAGCATGTCTATGATTTTTCTAATACATACATATCATATCATATAGAAGTTCTATATCATCATACACATGTAAAATAACCAGATTTTAAACACACACACTCAAATATAATGTGGTTCTTTGATACAAACCAAAATGATGAAATAGTAACTTTTATCCTCATCAATAATTAGGACCTAGAGAAATACTGTATTTTAATAATTTTAAAATTTGCTTAGGGAAAAAAACAAAGTAAATGTTTAAATAATATTCTGAATGGCTACATCCAACTAACTTACTGTGTATATATAAGAAAAATATTCAAATATCAAAACCAATATAGTCATCTCCCCACTTAATTTACTATTCCTATATTATCTTAGTTAAATCAACCAATTATCAAATCTAAAATGAGAAGCTCTGTTTCTATTTTTTTGCATATTTCCTAAAGATAGTTCACCCCATGATTCTATAAGTAATTGCTTCAAATAAATATCAAATTCGCCTGTTTTTACTGTTTCCATTGCTAACACCCTTATTCTGACTTTTCTCATCTTCCTACATTGAATCATTACAAAAAACTGAAACCTTAGCCTTGACTCATTATTTTAACATTCACACCGTTATGAAATTAATAGTTTTAAAACACTGAAGGCACTGACTTAATACATATTATTCTTTGGTTGTTAGATCACCATATACAATATACATGATATAGTGGAAAAGAGATGAATTTAAAAGAAATTATGTAAGATAGATAATTGATACATAAGATATGCATGCACATGTAGAGTTTGTGTGTATACACAAATCAACTTGGAAAATATGGTAATAATTTGATCACAACCATTTAATATATTAACAAAAATAATAGTCTATGGAGATATTAAACTAAATATTTTGAAAGAAGTCATTGTGAACTTGTACTGACATTCCATCATGCAGCATAGTGTGACCCTATTCAACCTAAGGAAATACTGAAATACTTAATGAGAGGCAAGGATAGGTAGGTAGTAGGTACCGGTAGGTAGTAGGTACCGGTAGGTACATAGATAGATATATAAATAGTTAAGATACTTACAAAGTGAAATCAATGAAACTTTTAAACTTATTTTCTTTCATAAATTAGTCCCTTATTAGTCATTTAAATGAAAGAAAATAAAGAACATAAAGGATATTTTGGTAGAAAGTAGCAGTTAACTGAGAAATATGGTACCTGGGGTGATAATGGGAGTTTTGGCCACAACCACAGATCTTTTCAAAGTCTTTGGAATAACCTACCTATTGAAATAAGAATTCCCATTTCATGGATCATTACTTTCTTTTTCAAGTGATTACGGATATATTATAGAAGAACGCCCTAATCAGACCAGGAAATAGGACATTACAAAGTGGCTTTTCTATCTGTTAGGTCCCTGAAGGTTTTTATCTTGTGTGTTTTTGATCATCTCTAGTGCTCATGTCTACAGGGAAGAATATTCTTCTTTCTAATTGTTCTCAATGACAGAAATATTTTTCAGGATACTTAAATTTTTATCTTTTTAAAAGTTCAGATCATTATTCCTTGTTCTAAAACCTTAGCCAGCTCAAATAAATCTTCCTTCTTTTTCCTAACATATTGTCACAATAATTTATGCATAGTTATGTTATTCCCTCATTTTTCATCATATCTCTTAATCATACATATTAAATATCCTTAATTTTCTTCATTGGATCATAGGCTTTTTTTTTTTTCCTTTTATCATTTTCACCATCCTTGAAGCTGACTCTAATTTTTCAATGTGTCTTATGTTAAAGGATGAGGGGAAAAGGAAAAAAAAAAAGATAAATAATTAGAGGATGCTGGGAAGGCTCAGCCAGCAGGTTGAGCACTTGCTTTGCAACCCCGTGGTTCAAGGTCCGAGGAGCAAATCCTGGCCCTGGCCTGTGCAGGCCGATAGGCTAAATTGGGATGTGGCCCCCAGTTCAGTTCTCACTGGGGCAAGCTTCTCATGTGGGAGGCCCCTGCTTCAGCCACCAGCACATGGGGGCGTGACTCCCACGCGGGAGGACCCCAGCCCAGTTTCTGCTCTGTGCCACCCCGCCCACCTGTGTGTAACAAAACCATGTTGAAAACTGATGATATGTGCCTAAAGAGACTGCTCTGGGCTCTCCCCCTTCTCTTTGTCTTTCTCTGTCTCTGTCTCTCCTTCTGTGAAAAACAATTTAAAAACGAGAAATAATTAAAATATATTTTTGTTATAGGAGTTTTTATACTGTTTTTTTTCATAATTCAGTCATCAAATATTCAGAAAGATCATGAAATAAATGTATATTAAGCTAACTTTGACTTACATTAACATAAAAAACAATTAGCCAGGAATCCCCAGTATTTTATAACTGCACAGTAATTACTATCTATGAGGATCTTTAAGAAATTATTAATAAATACTAACAGCATATTTCAAAAATGTAAAGGGACGGTGTAGCTCAACTTTAATTAGTAAGAAGGAATCCCACAGTAGACTGACTCTTACATTTTTGGAGTCTTGAATTTGTGTGTGCATGTTTCAACAGCTGTAGTTACAATATTGTACTGACAGGTAGAGTGGCTGAAAAGCAACCATTCTTTCATTTATTCTATTGAGTTTGTAAGCGTTGTATATAGAGAAATGAATTAACAGTATAAACATCTTTGAAGATGTATAAGGACTATAACAATATCAACATATTCACTATTATATTCAAGGGAATACTGGTCAGACAAAATATTACCTCTAAAATCTGTCATGTGTCAAACTTGATTTTCTTTTGCAAACAAAATGAAAAAACATATACCAGTAAATTAAACTCTTCTTTTGAACCATCACTGAAAATGACTTTTTTCCATGCTTCCTAATCAATCCTGTACTTTCATGTTACCCATGCCTTTGATCATTCATATTGCTTTCTCAATCTGGAAAGCTCTTTCCTCCATTCCTGTACCTTAAGACCTTTCAGATCCAGTTGAACTATCTCCTCTTTATGCTGGCCTTTATGATGTTTCCAATCAATTTATTTTTACTTTATGCGGAGCACACACAGCATCACTTTCATTTGACAGATATTTATCACATATTACTGCATCCCTACAAAGAGTTAATCATTTTGCTACTTACAGAAAACGCAATGGTGAGAAAAAATGTTCTCTGTTCTCATGGTGAGTACGTATATTATATAATTAATCAGAATCTACCAAATTAATTTGTTTGGATTAATCATGATGGGTGCTGTAAAATAAAATGAGCTCACTCTGCTGTTTACTCCTTTCTCATGGTTCTTCTAACACTACCACGGTTGGAAATGGGTCTACACAGTTGCTTCACTGGAATCTGAGAGTTGAAGAACAAGGGTCAGTTCTTCTGTTTCTTTATATTCCTCATGATGTCTAGCACAGATGATTCAATAGCAGGTATTCAACCAATGCATGTTAAATTGAGTGCAGGTGTGCTTTACTGGGGAATTTTCTTTAACAGTACCAAAGCAGATTTTGTAGACCACCTGCATTGGAAATACCTGGGGTGCTTGTTAAAATTCAGTCTCCTCTGAGAACTTTTGAATCAAAATCTTTAACGAAAACTGGGAATCTAAAATTTCAATTAAGTTCCCAAGTGATTTTCATGCACACTATTATTTGGGGAATAACTGAAGCAGAAAATATGGATCACATGTTTAGAGCATAATTTTCTACCTGAAAAAAAAACAACACTTCATATTTAATACATTTAGTTCACAAAGTATAAAATAATAGACTTTCTTGATATTCCTTTGTATCATAGCTCAAGCTATTTTATAGGCATACTATATTATAGATACGTTTTCTTAAGGCCTTCAATGAGGTTTTTTTATCATGTGTCTGAAAATGAAGAGGCAAATACTCCTAATTGCCTAGCTAACATCCTTTCTCCCTGTCGTTCTCACTAACAGAGTGCTGATTGTTTGCTCTGGGTGACAATGTGCTCATATAAAAGTAGTAATTGTTCCTGGACACTTTGCAGTAGTAAGTATATCATGTGACCTGGATATGCCTAATAACCTGTAAGCAGTAGAGATTTAGTGGGATTTCTAGAAAACATATTATTAGACCTTTTCTCTTGCTTTTTTCTCCTGCTGAGAATGTGGACATATTGAACATAGGTGAAAGTCCCGTACTTCCAATGGTGGTGTAAACAAAAAAGCCCAGGGGGTAGGAAACAATGTTAATGCATGGTAGGCTTCTCCTCTAGACTTATATGAGAACTGTAAACATTTGGATTATATAAGCCATCATAATAGGATTAATGTCCTCACATTTTTAATGGATATCCCTAAATAAGACATCTGTAGTAGCCAGAGTAATCATGTCCCAAACATGTGTCCATTCTAATCCCAATTCCTGGGAGCTATGTACATGTCACATTATATGACAAAGGGGCATTAATCTTACAGGTGAAATTAAGCTATAATCAGATAGTATATTACCCTGGGTTATCTGAGTGGGACCAACTAAATCACAAGCATCCTTAAAAGTAGAAGAGGGAGGCAGGAAGAGCAGTATCAGAGTGAGGTGATATGGGAATCACTTAACCAGCCCCTTCTGGTTTTGAAGACAGAAAGAGGCCAGGTGCCAAAGCATGTGTGTAGTGTCTAGAAGCTGGAAACGATAAGGAAATCAATTCTTCCCCACAGTCTCTAGAAGGAACACAGAAAAAAAATTGATTTCAGTCCAGTGAAACTCATTTCAACTTCCGAACCTCCAAAACTGTAAGTACATAAATTTGTGTTGTTCTAAGACACCAAAGTTATGAAAAATGTTATAACAACAATCAGAAATAAATACAATCTCTAAAAATGATAGCCTTATATAGACTTTAAAAAAAGTATTAAAGACACTCAATAACATTTAAAAAATAATATACTGTAAGTTAATTTATATATACACATAAAAATAAAAGATTACTGAAGAAAATTATGATTAATATTATACTATAAACAGTTTATTAGAACACAAACTACTGCTTTATAAGTGGTAATACTTTCATTCTCTACGTAAAGACAGTGGCAAGCCAGTCAAAATATTCTGTACCAAATTAACGACATAGTGTTGACTTGCTTTTCACTTGCAAACGGGGATGTAATACGGAGCTAAGCAGTATATCCCTACATGGTCCCAAGTCACCAGTACCAACTTATTAGTTTTACTAACAAAGAGTAGAGTTAGCCACAGTGTTGGTTCTCAGGGGATGCAGGACTATCTTTGTGAAGACTAACCATTACTTAGAAACTTTGGCTAACCCTCATCTTGTCTAACAGTTTTGAATCTCCTAACATCTTTCCACCTGGTTATTTTGAACAACCATAGAAGACCATCAGTCCTTTCAAAATACAATTGCCAGATTCTGTTTTTAAGTTCAGAAATATCTAGTTTACTTAAAATTCTCTCCTTATCCAAGCCAGCTCTATTTAAACAATAATAGACAACATTAATCTACATCCTGTATACAGATACAGACTGAAGAAACAGAGTATCTTCATTTATATAAGTTATGTCCACATTGTAGAGAGTTTAACTTGAACCAAATAAAAAAAAAATTATATGCACCAAACTATGACAATCTCCTTGTTACTTCGGATGCCTTTATTCTAGGAACTAGACGTATTGGGGATGAAGACTACAGAAAAGCAATCAATGTACAAGAGAACAATCTAGAAATAAGTGATTGTGGACAATGTCCAAGTAAGCTTTGACATGGCTTGAAGAAAGAAAACAAATTTAGTTTTCAGGTTACAAAGATATGACTATTCAATCACATGCACATAATCAATAAATAATAAGCATGAAACAACAATTTCTATTTGATTACATATGTTACAAATTATCATCATTTGTGTTGCTTTTTAGTCAGGATTTATAAAGACCTCCATAGGTTATATTACCACTTTTTTGTTTTCACAAATTCATTATTTTCTCAAGAGTTGTTGCACTAAAAAAATTTTTTTTTAAAGTTTCTTTATCATGGAAATGTAAATTAAAACAACAAGATTCAACTACACACCTATTAGGATGGGCAAATTCTTGAACATTGGAAATACCAAATGTTGGTGAGGACATGAAACAACAGAAACCCTCATTTATTGTTGGGACCACAAAATGGTCCAGTTGCTTAGGAAGATGGTTTGGCTGTTTCTCACAAAGTTAAACATACTCTCACCATGAAGTAATTCTACTCCTTTGTATTTACCCAAAGGAATATGAACACTTATTTCCACAAAAACCTCCATATGACATTTATAGCAGTTTATTCATAATTGCCAAAACTTAAAAAAGAAAAAGAAAAAAGTAAGCTATGAAACGCTAAATACATTTTACTCTGTGAAAGAAGCAAAGCTGAAAAGAAAATAATACCCTATGTTTCCAACTTTATGATATTCTAGAAAAGGTAATACTTTGAAGACAATGAAATGATCAATGGTTGCCAAAGGTAGGAGGTGGGGAAAAGTGAATAGGCAGAGCACAGAGGATTTTTAGGGCTATAAAAATATTCTGTACGTTATAAAGGTAGATATGTGCCATTATACATTTGTTCAAATTGACAGAACATGCAAAACCAAGAATGAATTCTACAGTAAAGTATGGGCTTTGGGTGATGATGATGTGTCAATGTAGGTTAATCATTACAAACTCTACCATTCTGGTAAATGATGTTAATAACGAGGGAGGTTTTGCACGTGTGGGAACAAACAATATATGAGAAATTCCTGTGCTTTCTGCTTAATTTTGCTGTGAACCTAAAACTGCTCTAAAAAGTTAGTTTATCAAAAAATTAGGTCTAGGGCAGGGGTGGGCAAACAGGTTTTTTTGCGGCCTGCCAAGACATCAGAAAAAATCCGCCTTGAATCGAGATTTCTTTCCTGTGCACGACCAAAGATTCATCTCGTATTTTCCACTAGGAAGGCCATGTAAATACGCATGCGCAATGTATATACGCGCTTTTCTGGTTGATCTGGTTAATTTCAATTTTGTCTTTGCAACAATAAATCTATAAATTTCTAACTTCAGTGCTTCCAATAATAGAGGCCTCCACGCGGCTGGGAGTGGGGTAGGTGCCTTGGCACTGAGCCAAGTCGATAGGAAGCCAAGAGCAAGCTGCTGTGTTCTATAACATTTTTTGATTAGGCATTAGCTTATGATATCTTGTATTACCATTAGATGTAAATGGCTGCAACTTTCGATTGTAAGTAAAGCGGCCTCCTTTTGGAGTACGCTGACGGTGTATCCGCATTTAAATAAGTAAAACTAGGTCTTTTTGCAAGACAAGCAGGTGAAGGCAATTTTTGTCATTTCCCTTTATTAGGAAAACAGAAAGTGCCTAAAAGTGTTTCTGCTAAGATTAGGAATCATCTGCAGAGTTTGGAGGACGAGGTCACAAGAAGATTTCAGGACTTCAAGAAAATAGAGCCTAAATTCAATTTGCTTTCTTATCCCATCACTGCTGATATTGATACAGCACATGAGGAGCTGCAGTTTGAACTTATTGACATGCAGTCAAGAAATGTTTAATGCTGTAACATTAGTTGACTTTTACAAATTTTATCTGCTGAAAATTTTCCATGTGTAAAGAAATTTGCTGGGAAAATGTTCTCTATATTTGGATCTACATATATTTGTGAGCAAAGTTTTTCTTGCTTGAAGATCAACAAGAGTAAATATAGATGCTCTATGACAGACATAAACTTGCAGGCTGTGATGAGAATTTCAACAAGCAATCTCACTCCTGATTTCAAAAAAAAAAAATTTAGAAATGTGTGATAGGGTACATTTGTCTCATTAATGTGATTCTAAAATTAAATATGTTTGCAGTTATAGATGATAGGAAATTAGCTCAATAAATAAATAGAGTAAAACTGCCAATAATTTATTTAATTTATATTTATTGATTTTTATGATACAATTTATATCTTTTCTGAAATGCAAAGTTAATAAATGCAATAATTTTAAAAGTTGTGGCCCTCCACTAACTTTTGTTTTTACAAAGCAGCCCCTGAGCCAAAACAATTGCGTACCCCTGATCTAGGGGATGCTGGGATAGTTCAGAAGATTGAGCACTTGCCTTGCAACCATGAGGTTCAGCACTCAAATCCTGGCCCTGGCCCATGCAAGACCATATGCTGAACAGTGGTGCAACTGGTAACCACTGAGATGGTGGTCAAGGTTCTTGCCTAGCTTCCAGGAGGCCCCTGGTTCGATTATGCTGCGTGAGGCCCCACATCTACCTGTGTGGAATGAAACTATGTCAAAAAACAAATAATGTGCAACTATGGAGACTGCTCTGGGCCCTCCCCCTTCTCTCTCTCTCTCTCTCTCTCTCTCTCTCTCTCTCTCTCTCTCTCTCTCTCTCTCATCTTCTCTCAAACAATAGAAAATAAACCTTAAAAAAAAATTAAGTCCATTAGGTTAAACCATAAATACCAGATGATAAAATTCATAATTTTCTCAAAACCTGGTAAAATCTTTTGTTCCAGACTTAATTTCAAAAAAAATAGGGGAAGCTGGGGTGGCTCAGTGGGTTAAGCGCTCACTTTGCAGCACCAAGGACCAAGGATCGAATCCCGGCCCGGCCCATATGGACCCATATGCTGAACTGGGGAGTTCCCCCAGTTCAGTTCTCTCTGTATCTCTCTCTCTCTCTCTCTCTCTTTCTCTCTCTCTCTCTCTGTCTCTCTCTCTGTCGAAACCAATTAAAAAAAATAAAAATGTAGTGTTCATTAAAGAAAGAGTTTTTAGTACTATTTGCCAAAGTTATAAAATTATTTGGTTCATAATTCAAATTTTAGTCATGGAAATTTTATTGTTTTTATAGAACCTAATAAAATTGGTTTGGCAAATCCTCTCATTCTTTCTTAGATATTTTCTATTCCAACTTGTAAGGAACCTTAGAAATCACATAAACCAATTCTTTGACTAAAACATTGAAATTTTTGACTCTGGTAGTTTAAAGAGCATTAAGGTCACCCAGGTAGTATTATAACCTTGGTTATACTTAGTATTATAGCTTCAATACAGAGAACTAAAGATGATTACTTTTTCTCAAAGGCAGCTCTGCCTTTTGAAGTTACTGTCACTGATGTATGTTCTAGGAAAAGAGAAGTGAAAATTACTTAATTTATGTGGAAATTTCATTTAAGGCACTTATTTATATATATTCACTGTGAGTGACTTTACTAAAAGGGCAAATACTTATGGATGACAGATTTAAAGACATTTCTTATACAAAATAAGATAATCAATCATAATAAATAAATTAAGTCTTTTGCATTCACTCTATAGACACTGCCATAGTTTTTTGATCATGTTACTTATAGAGAAAGTAAAGCCAATAAAAAATAGTCTGTGCTATCAATGATAATCTGTGTCATATTTTTAAATTTGATATTATACTCAGGAAAAAAAGAAACAAACAGTTAAAACAAAACATGAAAACTTAATTTTTCTATATATTGTACACTTCCTAAATTTAATACAGAGCTTTATCATATATAATAATGGATTTGATGCTGAATATTTTTAGATCTTAGAAAAGATGTTTATTATATTTGCTATGTAATAATTTTTAAGGGCTTTATAGTCATTAGTTCTTCGTATCTTCATAACAACCTATCAGATTTACAGTATTATTATCTATATTTTACAGATAAGTTATGTTCTCTCTGCCTAGTTATGGCAATTCAAATCCTGGCAGTCTCCAAAATTCATGTTTTTCAACAGGACACTGTTACATCTTGGCTATAACTATATTATTTTCAGATTAGAGCCCATTAAATAAGGCTAACTTGAAGGTAACCTAAAAAATGCTTAACCAAACCTGAAATTAATTGAAAATATAGCATATATATTTGAATTTAATAATGCAATAATCAATAGATGAGGCAACTACTTCTTATTTACTAACAGCATGGCCAATATTTCTACATATATATTACAAAATGTTTTAAATATGTGATACTTTGTAAGATAACTAAAGTGTATTTTACCAAAGATATACCAAACTGTTTGTATATGGACATAAAATAAAGTAACAGTCAGAATCAGAATGAAATCCATAAAGTTTCTGACATACTGCAGAGATAAATGCAATAACAGAGGTAAAAACAATCCGGATCTCTTGGGTTCAAAAAATAATTTGTGTAAGCACAGGGAAATTGCTTAACAAGGATAGACCACTGTATATGTCAAGAAGTTTAGTTGATATCAAAGTGATCACTTCATAAGTTATTAAATATCTAATTGTTATGTAGTCACCTGAAATTAATATTGTATGTCAAATATAATGGGAAAAATTTAAATTTAACTCAATTTTAGATAAAATTTTGAGGAAAAAACTGCTAGTGTCAAATTAAGTTACATTAATAAAAATGAGGTATCTTGAATGATAAAGGGACAATCTGTTTGCTGTTCCTTGAAGAGAGCCTTTATACTTGCTAGTTTCTCTTCCTCAAATCCCCTTTCTAAAGTACATCTTGGCTAATTACTCATTCAATTATTAGTCATATTTTTACTTTAGTATCCTGCTATTACAGAGTTCTCTCCAACCACTCTACTAAAAATATCACCCCCTCTCACTTTCTATCTCTTTATTTTATTTTTAATTCATAGCACTTATTTAAATTTAATTATGTATAGTTTTATGTTTTGTCTCGGAAAAATAATCCTCTGAGATCAAGGAATTAGTTTAATTCAGTGCCTGGAAGAGTGATCTCATAATTGGAACTTAATGAGAATATTAATTGAGTGAATTTAAGGCCAAGATTATAAGACAATGCCATTTTTGATACCATTCCCCATTCTGCTACTGAGTGAATACATGACAGATTAAAAACTAAATTTAAAAATTTAAACTGTGATCATATTGATATAGATATCATCATGAAACAAAACTACAATTAAAATGAAACAGTGTGGAACTAGAAAGGCAGAGCCAATTAGAAACATTTAGCCTATTGAATATTGGAAACAAACCCCACTCCATAGCAGTTCCATGGCAGTGGGCGATGCAACCCCAAAGCTGCTAATGTAAAACCTTGGTTATGAAATGGTGCCCTTGAAGCTTAGTTGGGGAAAAATAGATTCAGTACCAAAAGCATGATACCGGTACAAAGAAGAAAAAATATGTAAATTAGATCTCATACAAGTAACAAAATTTTATTCTATGAATGACACTGTGAAGATGATGGTAAGAAACCACAGACTGGGAGAAAATACTTGACAACCAAATACCCAACAAATAATTCTTAAACTCAACAGTAAAAATATATAAACTTCAGTGAGAAATGGCAAATTCAAATCCAATTCACACCAGTTAAAAATGAGAAAAACCTGTTTAATGGTTAAAGAGTTGTACTTGGAGTGATGGAAATATTTTTACAATAAACTAAACAGAAATGGTGATTGCATGACATTGTGAATGTGGTAAATGGTGCTAAATTGTTCACTTTAAAATAGTTAAATATATTTTATGTTAATTTTGTCTTAATAATTATTTAAAAATATTTTTAATAAAAAAGACAGAAATTATAGTTCAGTGAAGACTATATGTAGACAAAAGCTCATGAAAAGATGCTAGATAGCATTAACTAAGGAACTGAAAATTAAAACCACAATGATTTTTTATATACCTATGAGAATAGATACATATTATATATCTATGAAAAAAGTAACGACAATACAAATTTCTGAGAAAGACGTGGAAATGTGGATCACTCATACACTGTTATTGGATAATGTAAAATGATAGAGCCACTGTGGGAAATAGGTCGGCAGTATTAAATTTGCATTACAACCCAGACATTTCAATCTTGGGAATTTATCCTAGAAAAATGAAACCTTGTTTTAACTCAAAAATCTTCTCAAGAATGTTTAAGCATCTTTAATGTCATAGCCAAACACTAGAAGCAATGAAGATGTCCTTCAACAGGTTACTAGTTAAACAAATTGTTGTACGTCCACATTTCAGAATACAACTCAGCAATAAAAAGGAACATTATATCCATAAATAACTTGGATGAATTTCCAGGGAATTATGTTGAGTGAAAAGTATCATAAAATCTTTCATAATGTAATATTCTATGTCTTTGACATTTTTAGAATGACAATTTTAGAAATTAAGAACAGATCAGCAGTTGCTAGGGCTTAGGGCTGAGGATGAGGGTGGAGTTTGGAGGAGGCGGTGAGGGAGTTGGATGTGGACATTAAAGGGAAATATGAGGGGTCTTTGTGGTAATGGAACTATTGGGAATCTTGACTTAATTGGTGGCTACCTGAACCTACACATGAGATAAAACTGTATACAAATGCATACACAGACACGAGTATGTTTAAAACCGAAAAAAAATTAAAAAATCTAAAAAAAAGCGTGGTGAACTGTATCTACATCTGTGTCCTGGTTGTAATATTGTAATATTAGATATATTAGGCCCTGATTTTTATTTAAATCAATTCCTTCTTTTCTTTTTTTAAGAGTATATATTAACTGAGATTTAGCTACATTCCCATGGTTAACTTATTTTCTGTCATTTATTTTGGGTGTATGCTTACCAAAGAAAATATCTGAATTATAATTATGAAGAAATACATTATTAATGCTTTGGTTTTTGTTCAGCATTCTAAAGATCATACAGTGGTAAAAGGCATTATTTTCATAATA